>JBCAMP010000205.1:0-50290 GCA_039654775.1 Spinibarbus caldwelli | reverse complement strand
CAGGATTTTTTGGTAGACAGCAGAATTCATGGTTCCATTTATCACAGCAAGTCTTCCAGGTCCTGAAGCAGCAAAACAGCCCCAGACCATCACACTACCACCACCATATTTTACTGTTGGTATGATGTTCTTTTTCTGAAATGCTGTGTTACTTTTACGCCAGATGTAATGGGACACACACCTTCCAAAATGTTCAACTTTTGTCTCGTCAGTCCACAGAGTATTTTCCCAAAAGTCTTGGGGATCATCACGATGTTTTCTGGCAAAACTGAGACGAACCTTTATGTTCTTTTTGCTCAGCAGCGGTTTTCATCTTGGAACTCTGCCATGCAGGCCATTTTTGCAGAGTCTCTTTCTTATGGTGGAGTCATGAACACTGACCTTAACTGAGGCAAGTGAGGCCTGCAGTTCTTTGGATGTTGTTCTGGGGTCTTTTGTGACCTCTTGGATGAGTCGTCGCTGCGCTCTTGGGGTAATTTTGGTTGGCCGGCCACTCCTGGGAAGGTTCACCACTGTTACATGTTTTCGCCATTTGTGGATAATGGCTCTCACTGTGGTTCGCTGGAGTCCCAAAGCTTTAGAAATAGCTTTATAACCTTTTCCAGACTGATAGATCTCAATTACTTTCTTTCTCATTTGTTCCTGAATTTCTTTGGATCTCAACATGATGTGTAGCTTTTGAGGATCTTTTGGTCTACTTCACTTTGTCAGGCAGGTCCTATTTAAGTGATTTCTTGATTGCGAACAGGTGTGGCAGTAATCAAGCCTGGGTGTGGCTAGAGAAACTGAACTCAGGTGTGATAAACCACAGTTATGTTTTAAAGGGGGTGGGGGAGGCAAACACTTTTTCACACAGGGCCATGTGGGTTTGGATTTTGTTTTCCCTTCATAAGAAAAACCTTCATTTAAAAACTGCATGTTGTGTTTACTTGTGTTATATCTGATTAATATTTAAATTTGTTTGATGATCTGAAACATTAAAGTGTGACAAACATGCAAAAAAATAAAAAATCAGGAAGGGGGCAAACAATTTTTCACACCACTGTACATATACATTTTAATACACATTTTAACATTATTATATATAAGAATCTTATAAGAATCTTATAACATTCCTATGTCTAACATTCTTAAGAATGTTAAAATTAAGGTTTCTGTGACAGGTAGGTTTAGGGTTGGTGTAGGTTAGGTTCATACTATAGTGAGTTTTAACATTCTATAAAATATTCTTCATTATCATTTTTGTTGCCTTTGTAGGGTCTAACTAAAGGAACCCACAAAGTAGTATAAACAAGGATGTATGTGTGTGTATAACAAAAAGGGCAATGCAAAAAAAAAAAAAAAAAAAAAAAGGGAAAGAAACACACCTCATGGAATCTTTCCAATAAAGATCTGTAAAACTTATTTGGATTTTCAATATTTTTAAAATGCAAGTACATTTCTTTTTAGCAGAGTTTAAAAACAGCAAATAAGTATTAAAACATTTGATCTGATGCAAGTAATATAAATAGTATTTAGATTCAAGTATAATTAAAGCTTAGATTCCTGTTTTAAGATGGGAATTTTAGTGTACTGAATGAATAATTAGTGTATGAACATTTTACTGAAACTTGTTTACCAAAATAGTTTGATGGTAAACAAAAGTGCCTTGTTGGACAGACAGAAATTGCAAAATAAGGAACAGAAAATGCTGCCTTTGTCAAGCTGAATATTTTGTCTATTTTCAGACAGCTCTGAACAAGTGCTGTTTCGGCCATTTCTTTACCGTAATGGACTCGAAGACATTTTATTTTTACCATAAATGAAGTGGCATCACGAGCCCAGCATCTAATAGCACTACCTTGCATCAAAAGTCATGGGACAGCAAAAAAATGTTCCTAAACACATCCAAAACTGTTCTGAAATGACAAGCAATTTGTCCAGATATAAATCCCATTGAATAACGATTGAGGGGTTTAAAATCAGTTTGAAACAATAGGCAATATGCAGTCTTCATTTTCTTAAAAAAAAAAAAAAAAATCAGAGCAGTTTGCAAAAGAAAATTAAGCTGAACTGCCATCATTGTTTCCTATATGAAGCACAAAATTACAGATATACAGTTCAAATGCTGTGTATTAAATTAAATCTACAGTGCAAACAAAAACTGCCCAGGCCATTTTAGGATTTTGATGTGTAAACCAAAGAAATAAGTATATAAATATGAAAAGATGTTTTCATTCAGTGTGAAAAAAAGCATTAGTGCAATTTCATTTGGCCATGACTCTACTTAGCCTACCTGACTAGTGAGGATCATAAAACATTTGTTAAAATAATGTTGTTGTTTTTTTTTTTTTAAATACCCTGATTGTTAGTTTTTTAAAATTATCTAACTTTGACAGTTGTCAAAACCTTTGTCTATGGATCCCAAAAGACCTTTTAACTTTAAATCTTTTTGACCTTTACAGTACCCTTTTTGTCTACATGTTTATAAGCCTACATGAACCACGAAAAGAAACATCTTCTTGTGTGTATTTTAGAATGAAAAAACAAATGACAGAAACTCAAGCTGGTTTGTTTACTTCAATATTTGTTTTTCATGTGAAATTTGTTCTTATAAACCTTGTCAACTGTGTATTCTAATACATATTTTTGTATGCATTGTACAATAATACTTTTTTTTTGGCAAAATGATAACTTTAAAAATGTATGGGCACTGTTGTTGTGTATATACAGGTGTATTTCAATAAATTACAATGTCATGGAAAAGTTAGTTTATTTCAGTAATTCAACTCAAATTGTGAAACTCGTGTATTAAATAAATTCAATGCACACAGACTGAAGTAGTTTAAGTCTTTGGTTCTTTTAATTGTGATGATTTTGGCTCACATTTAACAAAAACCCACTAATTCACTATCTCAACAAATTAGAATACTTCATAAGACCAATAAAAAAAACATTTCTAGTGAATTGTTGGCCTTCTGGAAAGTATGTTCATTTACTGTATATGTACTCAATACTTGGTAGGGGCTCCTTTTGCTTTAATTACTGCCTCAATTCGGCGTGGCATGGATGTGATCAGTTTGTGGCACTGCTGAGGTGGTATGGAAGCCCAGGTTTCTTTGACAGTGGCCTTCAGCTCATCTGCATTTTGTGGTCTCTTGTTTCTCATTTTCCTCTTGACAATACCCCATAGATTCTCTATGGGGTTCAGGTCTGGTGAGTTTTCTGGCCAGTCAAGCACACCAACACCATGGTCATTTAATCAACTTTTGGTGCTTTTGGCAGTGTGGGCAGATGCCAAATCCTGCTGGAAAATGAAATCAGCATATTTAAAAAGCTGGTCAGCAGAAGGAAGCATGAAGTGCTCCAAAATTTCTTGGTAAACGGGTGCAGTGACTTTGGTTTTCAAAAAACACAATGAACCAACACCAGCAGATGACATTGCACCCCAAATCATCACAGACTGTGGAAACTTAACACTGGACTTCAAGCAACTTGGGCTATGAGCTTCTCCACCCTTCCTCCAGACTCTAGGACCTTGGTTTCCAAATGAAATACAAAACTTGCTCTCATCTGAAAAGAGGACTTTGGACCACTGGGCAACAGTCCAGTTCTTCTTCTCCTTAGCCCAGGTAAGACGCCTCTGACGTTGTCTGTGGTTCAGGAGTGGCTTAACAAGAGGAATACGACAACTGTAGCCAAATATCTTGACACGTCTGTGTGTGGTGGCTCTTGATGCCTTGACCCCAGCCTCAGTCCATTCCTTGTGAAGTTCATCCAAATTCTTGAATTGATTTTGCTTGACAATCCTCATAAGGCTGCGGTTCTCTCGGTTGGTTGTGCATCTTTTTCTTCCACACTTTTTCCTTCCACTCAACTTTCTGTTAACATGCTTGGATACAGCACTCTGTGAACAGCCAGCTTCTTTGGCAATGAATGTTTGTGGCTTACCCTCCTTGTGAAGGGTGTCAATGATTGTCTTCTGGACAACTGTCAGATCAGCAGTCTTCCCCGTGATTGTGTAGCCTAGTGAACCAAACTGAGAGACCATTATGAAGGCTCAGGAAACCTTTGCAGGTGTTTTGAGTTGATTAGCTGATTGGCATGTCACCATATTCTAATTTGTTGAGATAGTGAATTGGTGGGTTTTTGTTAAATGTGAGCCAAAATCAACACAATTAAAAGAATAAAAGACTTAAACTACTTCAGTCTGTGTGCATTGAATTTATTTAATACACGAGTTTCACAATTTGAGTTGAATTACTGAAATAAATGAACTTTTCCACGACATTCTAATTTATTGAGATGCACCTGTACATGCATTACAGGTGAATTCTGTCATTCTTGAGATTTTTCTGAAAGTCATGAACATTTCCATCATATCTCAAATTATGTATGTGTTTAATTTAACAATAGATTGTGGTGGAAATTACATTTTAACTCATTTTTGAACTTTTTTAAAGCTGTTTTTATAGCTATCATTTGATGTATACAGAGCAGCAATAGATTTACCTTGATTTCTCATCATGTCCCATCATGCTTGTCACTGATGCTCTTGTCTACTTGCAAAACAAGTACAGTATCTTGAAAAACTGTGGGACAAATATAATTAAAAAATATAAACAATTTACACATAATAAAAACTAAATGTTAAATACTTATATTTTATGATGGATTTTCATAGTTAAAGAGAAAACATTTAAATCTATACATTAAAAACATCTGAAAGGTAGCAAGACAGTTTTAATGTGACCTTCATATAACAAAGCTATATATTTAGTTTTTGTAAAACCAATACCAACATACTGGAAACAGCGATTGCCCAAAACTGCAGAATTGAATTTTCATTTCTAGGGTTAAGCCTTTATTCTTATGACACTTTGCTCATTTGGGTTACTTCTTCACTCATTCTAAGTATTCTTTACAGTTAAATTTGTTGCAGCTCCGTTTTCACTTTTCTGTTCCTCTTCAGTTGTTTTGTCATATTAAGCTGATACCCATTAAACTTTGTAATGATTAACCAGATAAAAAAGAGAACCATCTTTTCCTTGGCTATTGGGCTATTAAGGTATTAAAACAGGGGTTCTAATTTGGGGCACTGGGGCCTAGTGGTGCCTCAACACACTTTCAAGGGGCTGCACGCTGACATCATAAAAGGCTATTAGAAATGGTTTCAGTGTTTTCAGAAAAGTTCCAAACTTCAAAAAATTGTGTTGTTGAATATTCTACTGGATATGCCGGGCCTATAGGAATCAAAAAGATTAAGATCCACTGTTTTATCCACTGTGATATTACAGTTCAGGGCTGTTGTACACTTGTACACTTTTTGTTTACATATTCTCAAAGACTTTAGAGATTGTGATATGCTCTTCTTTTTCCCCACAAACATTGGACTGGAATTATTCGACCGGCATTAACAAAATAATGACGGGGTTTTCCAGCTACTTAGAATAGCAAACAGCAGTTTGACATTCAATCATTTTCTCAAAACATTATCCACAATATCCACAGCACCAAGCTAGTGGTTTAATAAGTTCACTAATAGACCATATACGTGGGTAGTAGGCCTATTGAGGCTTTTGTTCCACTTTCCGATCTACTGATGCTGCAGGTTTCAAGGACTTGCACTGATATTTCGTGTGTGGGGGTGCAATAGGTGACCACACGAGGCTCCACTCATTTCTCCAGTACACATATGACTCATACTTCACAGATTACTCATCAGGGAACCTCATAAATGATAAATCTTTTATGAGATTATTTATCCCATAGCATATAGCCTATTCTTACTCCCCCTTTGTTGTCGTCGTCATAATGATAATGTTTCTTACTTTGTTCAACCCTCACAAATAAAAATAGCTTTTTACAAATTGTGAACTAGTTTTGTCTCTCTTCTCATTTTAAAATAAAAATACATAACGTCAGTGGATCTTTAGTGCCTTCCTTGACGCCTTACAATACGGCCATCTAGTGGTACATGTAACAAACAGCATTTATCCATTCAGTGGGACACAGCTGAGCCCTCATCCCAGATTTTCATGTTAAAACGGGTCACAGAAATGACTTATCTAATAACTAATGTTTTCTATATCATTTTTAATAAGAAATCCAACTAAACATCTCCACAGGAACAAAGTGGCAAAGCATTTAGCTTTTGAGTTTAACTATGGTGTTTAACGCCTTTTGGCTTTGTTATTAGTCAGACTGTTACCTGAACAGTAGGGGTGTGTAATATTGACCAAAAAAACCCCCCCAAAAAAACAAAAAAAAAAAACAAAAAATGCTATCTCGATTTTTCTGGGATTTTATCGATAACGATAATTAGATGATTTTTTTAGTGTGTTATTGTGGTGATATCTTAAGGACTACAATGGATAGTTGACTTCTAAAGTTTTTAATAGCCTATTCTTCATATTCTGTGTGGTGGTCAGTTCACAGCAGTGATAGAAATTAATCTTTTCCAATAAGTTTAAAGTGATTTTTACCTTTGATGGGCATGTTTACCTTTAAAAGCAGCCCGATACTCACCGCGCCCTTAAAATGGCCCAAATGAGCTGCGTAGGCCAAAAAAGTTTCCAAAAAGTAAAGAGCTTGTAGAAAGTCCGCACACTCTCAAACATCAAAAATTCAAAAAATCACAAGCGAGATGAAAACATGTAAAGCAATTTACTGAATAAATCAAGACAAACGTTGAAATGAAATGAAAAAAAAAAAAATGAAATGAAAATTGTGATTGAACCGTATCATTTCAATGGTTGATTCACTTAGTAACGAAACACGTCAAATAGAGTCGAAATAGAGCAAAAACAGGCAATATGTTGTCTAAAACGTAAGTCTGTTAATTAACTTCTTTGAACTGTTGCATAAAAACAATATCACGTTTGTAATAATGCTGATTTTTGGAGAAAAACGGCACTCTCCGTGTGATATTTATAAACTATATATAAATACATTTTCTGCCCCCCTAAATATTGTGATCATTCTAAATGCATTTTAATAGACTGAATCATGCAGTGAAAGAACGCACTCTATATGCGGACGCGAAATCGTCTAAACTAGGCTACTCATCTCGTAAAGTATGAGAGCACTCTGTAGGTGTTTGGTTTTTGCGATATGCTCGATAATGTCAAATCGCACATCAGTAAAACTAGACGATATATATCGCACACCCATACGAACAGCCTCATTCTGGAACTGCAATGTTGCACAATTTCTATAGGTCCTATATGTCTTTTATAGCCTACCTGAAATAAAAAATTCAAGAAAGATCCTCCGTCAGTCATCGGTACTGAATCACAACTGCAAAATGAAAACCAGAATGTTGTGTAGTTATTCTGGTCAAACATGCAGAGTGTAATATATATAATTTATGGTCGCTTTCTTTTTTTTCCCTTTGCTACAAATGCATCACAGACTTAGAGTATTTATTTATTTATTTATTTATTTATTTATTTTTAAAAACCTGGATCTATCATTAAATCGTCTTTGAAGTAGGGCTGTCAGTCGATTACAATTTTTAATCTAATTACATGATGTTTCAATTAATTAATTACTTAAACGCAATTAATTGCAAAATTAATTTGACTGAAAATACCCACAAAATATTTTTTAAAGCTAGTTTTATGTTAAATGAGAAAGTATCAAGAAAACATTACAAATTGTAGCTTTAGAAATACTTATTTGATTCAACAAGAAATTTATTACACAAACATTTAGGCTACAACGGCCTAACACAAACTATGGAAAATAAAAGAAGATAATTTGAGAAACATCTCAGTATTGTTTGTTCATACAATGAAAGTCACTGGTAACCAAAACAGCTACCAACAGACTTCAAAATACCTTCTTTTATGTTCCACAAAAGAAGGTTTGAAACGACACGAGGGTGAGTAAATAATGAGAGATTTTTGTTTAGTTTTTTTACTATCCCTTTAAAAAGAAAAAAAAATCACATAATATTTTGTTTAAAATATAACACAATATCAACTTATTTACTGAACTGTTGTATAAAATCACATTTGAACTAGTGATATTCGGGACAAACAGCACTTGTGTGATAGGGTAGAGTGGGGGAAAATGTCTCAGGTTACGCATGTAACCATGGTTTCTCTGAAAATAGGGAACGAGACGCTGCGTCCTCTAGAGGGCGCTAGGGGAACGCCTTCAACGTGTCCGGTGCCTGAAGCATGAATGAATAAACGACAATGAACTTGACATTGGCAGGCGGAAGCCTATGGCTTCGTAAAATTGCAGTTGACAGACTGATGTCACATAGACTACTTTGTCGATCATCTTGGTATTTTTCTGGACCTTGATCGTGTAAGGACCCTTGCTGTCTATGGGAGGGTCTGAGAGCTCTCAGATCCATCAAAAATATCTTAATTTTTTCCGAAGATGAACGGAGGTCTTGCGGGTTTGGAATGATATGAGGTTGAGTAATTAATGACAGAATTTTCATTTTTGGGTGAACTATCCCTTTAAGAGTGGAGGTCTCAGCATAACGACTCACTAAATGAGGGGAGACCTGACTACCCTCAACGCTTGAGACAGTTAGCGAGGCTCACAATAGGGCCTACATACTAATAGTACTGCCTAAGCAGAGCTCTGGAGAGCGGAGACTTCAACAGAATGACTCTCTTAAACGAGAGGAAGCCTAAAAGCTCTCAGTCCTAGATGAGGAGCTCTTAAGAGTGGAGGTCTCAGCATAACGACTCTCTAAACGAGAGGAGATCTGACTACGCTCAGCGCTAGAAACGGTTTGTGAGGCTCCAAAGAGCCTACACATTAATATTGCCTAACGGAGCTCTGGAGAGCGAAGGCTTCAGCAGAATGACTCTCTTAAATGAGAGGAAGCCTAACAACACCCAGCCCCAGTTGAGGAGCTCAAAAAGAGTGGAGGTCCCAGCATAATGACTCTCTAAACAAGAGGAGACCTGACTACCCTCAACGCTAGAGACAGTTAACGAGGCTCACAATAGGACCTACATAATAATAGCTCTGCCTAAACGGAGCTCTGGAGAGCGAAGGCTTCAGCAGGAAGACTCTCTAAAACGAGAGGAAGCCTAGCAACACTCAGCCCTAGCGAGTAGCTCTTAAGAGTGGAGGTCTCAGCATAACGACTCTCTAAAACGAGAGGAGACCTGACTACACTCAACACCAGAGGCAGTTAGTGAGGCTCAAAAGAAGAGCCTACATACTCAATTGCTGCCAAAGACGGAGTTCTGAAAAATGGAGGCTTCAGCAAAATGACTCTTAAATGAGAGGAAGCCTAACAACCTAGTTGAAGAGCTCTTGAGAGTGGAGGTCTCAGCATAACGACTCTCTAAACGAGAGGAGACCTGACTACTCATGCCAGAGACAGTTAGTGAGGCTCACAACTGAGCCTACATACAAATAGTGCTGCCTAAGCGAAGCTCTGGAGAGCGGAGGTTCAGCAGAATGACTCTCTAACGAGAGGAAACCTAATGACACTCAACCAAGCAAAATACACTTATTATCAGACCCGGTACCAGTCCCTCAGATTTGAATTCTCATCATTGGTCCAGCCTCAGAGACCGACCTGCTAAGTGCACGTGATGGTTGGGGGGGGGGGAGTGAGGAGAAAAGGGAGGGCTGATGATGGCTGACTGCGTCTCTGCTGAATCGTTTCCCTTAGATCCCTTCTCTTATATCTCGACTCATATCTCCACACTAACCACCTGGCCCTGTCTCTGGCCCGCAGACCAGGATGGGCCAAGTTCTCCCCTGTGTTTGTGCGCAGACATAGACCGGCGCGGTATAAAAGACTTGTAAGCTGCTGAGCTCGCCTTCGCCTCATTGAATCTATCGACCACCGCCTCAACGGATGTGCCGAACAATTCCGAAGGCGAAACCGGCGCATCGAGAAGAAAGCGTTTCTCTTTCTCCCTGATGTCTGCCAGGTTCACCCACAGGTGTCTCTCAGTGGCCACCATTGCCGCCATCGACGTACCAATCGTGGCAGCTGTTTGCTGCTGTTTTGCAGCTCTCAACTGGCCCTGAGAGCCAGATCTTTGGTGCGGCACAACTCAGCTACCGCCTCAGGGGAGAGCCCCTGACCCTGGTCTAAGTCCTTCAGCAGCTCAGCCTGGTACGCCTGCAACACTGACATTGTGTGCAAGGCAGCACCAGCCTGACCTGCTGCCACGTATGCCCTACTATTCAGGCGAGATGTCTCCTTTAATGGCTTGGATGGCAGGGCCGGAGCCTTCAACGTCGAGGTCACCCCAGCCGAGAGATACCTCGCAAGCGTCTCTTCGATAGGGGGCATCGACGCATATCCACGCTCACGCATCCCTTTGATGTTAGCATAATTACCATGCTGGTACCGATGGATGCGGACTGAATATGGTTTATCCCATGCCCTCTCGATCTCACTATGAAGATCTAGAAGGAATGGGAGGCTCACGGGAGCTGGGCGGTTATGTCCAGAAAGAAATCGCTCGTCAAGTCTACCACAAGCAATTTCCCCATTCTCGTGCCTCCACTACAGGTCTAACCTAGCAGTAGCACGATCCATAACCTCCATCAGCTCATCATATGCGGGGCAGGCAGGCTGAGAAGGCTCAGAAATATCCTCTTCACCCTTATCAGCCAAATCCTGCTCACCCTGGCTGGAAGCCAGCAGAGCACTTCCTGCTGGATCAGAGGATGTAAGTGACAGCACATCCTCCTCCAGCAGTTCACCCTCGCCAGCCGCCGACGAGCGAGAGAGATTAACACTTCTCTCGAACTCGTCAGCAAGTTTCATCTGCGATCCCCGCGATCTCAATCTCCTTGCTGCCTCAGCAGCGGCAGGACCCGAGCCACGGGGGGCAGATGATTGTCCCAATTCCCTCGAGAAAAGGGACAAACGAGAGCGGAGCTTTCTCAACGAGAAACGCTCACAGTGGACTTTCTCCCTCGAGAACAGAGCGCGCGTGCTCTTCGCCCAAACGCACAACGCAAAGGTCGTGTGCGTCATCTGGTGTCAGATAGCGCTGACACGGATCCGCACACTTCCTAAAACGGTTCACAATAGGCATCATTCTTCTTACCTAGTCACACTACAGACACAAACGACTCTGAAGACAAAAAAGAGGATGACGTATTCCACAGGTGCTCCTTTATTCCCACAGTCGCTCATTTGTTTAGGTCATAGGCTTCCGCCTGCCAATCTCAAATTCATTCTCGTTTTTCTCATTCATGCTTCAGGCACCGGACACGCTGAAGGCGTTCCTCTAACGCCATCTAGAGGACGCAGCGTCGAGTTCCCTTTCGAAAGGGAACGCGCCCTTTAAGGACTGTGTAATTTTTTTCTGTAAAACAAAAGTTAAATGTGTTCAGAAAAGTTATCATAGTTTTAGTGGCAATGACATAAATTATTATCAAAGTATGAAAAGTGTCCAGAGTTTTCATGTTATTAGATTTTTAACAAAAAATGAATTTGTACCAAGGGGGCGTTTTACCCCACCTATGGGGCAAAACGCCCCCATTGGGTGGGGTAAAATGCCCCCCAGTCTGACAAAGCAATTTGCTTTAAAAAATTACATCAAAATCAGAGTACAGGCAGTTTTAGCTTAAAATTAAAAAGAATATAATCAATAATTATGAATTACAAAATGATAATATCCTATTTGAAACATTTTGTTAGCTGATGTTAACTGGCTAGCTACCTAATGCTAACTTGAGGTAATTTTTAAATATAAAATCCTTTTTTTTTTTTTTTTTTTTAAATTTAACCAACTAGTTACAATACATTTGATGGAAAAACAAAGGGTTTGATGTTCAGAACAGAATAACTACAGTAATACCCCATTGCCCCTGGGGGCGTTTTACCCCACTTACTATGTTTGAGAAAAAAAAATTCCATTCTGAAAATATAATTATATTTTTATTAAATAACATCTACTCCCTATATAGAGGCCCTACTGTTCTCATGTCATATATAACTGTGATGTTCTACAAAACAACAAGCTTTAAATCACTTTTTTTTTTCTTTTAGATCATTTACTGTGAAATTGTTTTTATGTTTTCTCTCCGGTACACCACCAGTGTAAGCTTCATGGTGAAAACTTCTATATCACTCTTCTCAACGTAGTCCATAGTTACAATAAAAATTTATCTTGATTTTATCTTGTGGTTATTTTGGGAAAAAGTTTTTGGGATTCTCGCTGCTCCTGTGATATCATTTATCATATGATATAAATATTTGACAAAAACACATACAGGGGCATTTTTGTACCAATATCTTGAATTTTAGGGCATAACTGCATTTATGGAGTAGTTGTTCTGCATCATATTTGTCAGCAGTCAACTGTATGTAATATAAGATGATGTACAGGTTTGGGGGCGGGGCCAGTGCGTTAACTGCGTTAAAATATTTTAATCACGTTATTTTTTTTATAACTAATTAGTTAAGTTAACGCGTTAAACTAACAGCCCTACTTTGAAGACAATATGAGTTATTTATTCAAATACTTTATGATGCAGCTTTGCATTTACAAATCAGTTATGTCCAATAGGGGGCATAATCCAACAAGTAAAAGATTACCTAAATAGCTACAACAACAAAAATTGTGTAAGATGTATAAAAAATATTTTAAATTCTTCACAATTTATTTCGCTACAGCAACTTTATTTATTTAATTTAATTTATGTATGTATTTATTATGTGACTGTACAGATGGTTAGATATTATTCTATTGAAGCTCAAGTTGCTCTTTGTTTTATTAAATAGAATGTAAAGAATGTATTTTTTTGTTGTTTAATATAAATAACACTCCATATTAAACAGACTAAACATTACATCAGCATATTTTTTTAAAAACATTACATTTTTTTCTTTTCTTTCTAGGCTTCTTTACTGAAAACACTGAAAACAGCACAAGGCAGTAGCTTGACCAGATCCCCTAAAACATTTAAGACTTCCTTAATTCGACAAGAATGGATATTTTATTAAAATAATAATAATAATAATAAACAATCCGAACATTCACTCCAAATCCAAAGAACATCATACAATTTTGGACTCATAATTCCACTCCTATTGAACATTAATTAGGTGTAAGAAATCTATGAGTAGATGGCTGCCTAAAATATTCAGAACATGCAGACAAAAATGGCACTGTATGTGTGAAATAGCAGAATGTGCTGGCAGTATAATTCCTTCTTTTCATGCTTCTCATTTTTTATATAATACTTAATTTAATAAAAGTTTTAATTGAAACTTAATTACAGATTCTTTTGTGTGTGTCATAGCCTAGCCTTTTTTTCCAGAAAGTATGATCAGTTTTGAGCTACTGTAGTTGCAAAAAAAAAAAAAAAAAAAAGCGTAAAAAGTAACAAATTAACATTGCAAAAAATAAAAGCAGGCGGTATGTGTCTGTTTGAGTGTGTGTGATTACATATGTACAGTAAAAGTGTTAAATATGGTCTTGGTTATCATTAAATACTATTTTAATTCATTCTGCTGGCATTGGCTAATGTCTTAATATATTCTTTATGTAATTAAATCACTTTTATTAAGAGACACCATTTCCACTTTTCTGCAAAGCCACAATCACAAAAGGAACCCATTTCTTAAACAACTATTTTATAGTCGTCTGATGGATGTTCTGGAGTGTACTTGGCACTCAGCTGTCTTAAAGTTCTTGTAGTAGGCATCCTAGTTTTGAATTAGGATTCAGGCAGACTTTTATGTGAGGTTTCTTCAAAATCACACTGTGGGCAAAATATAAAGCATTTAGTTTACACTTGAAAAATATCTGTTAATCACACACAAACCTCATAAAAACATTCTGAATAAAAAAATTGCATTACATAATCTCAGTGGTGTCACAAAATGCACTTGGTTTGTGCACTTTCCACTCCTTGATGTTTCCAGGCCGCACACTGTCATATGTTCTGGAGCACAGACATCGCTTGCTTATGAACATCCGTTGACCTACAAGCAGAGATAAAGCTGAAAAAGCTGAAAAAAGTGAATAAAACTAGATGCTAGCTACCCTATCTGTTGTTACTTATAAGAGCAAAATATCTAAGTTATTCTTTAGGAGAGTGACTTGCTGGACCTGCTGGTCATGTTTGTCATATAAAATTACATTATGTGGTCTAATTATTTGTCCTAATGGCCATTGATATTAAACCATTTTCAGAAATTTCTCAGTGGTCCTCGATCTTTATTAGTTCTTCAAGAGGCAGGCATAACTTTAGATGCTGGATATACACTCAAACTTGCCCTCAAAGCATTTACTTATAGTTTAAACTTAATTAAAGAGTCTTTTGTGAAGAAAAAAAGCTGAAAAGGGCAATAACGTTGACTGCATGCATCTGTGTGTGCGTGTGTGAGTATGTATGGGGTTGCACACCGAGAAGCGCAACGCAGCTTCGGTATCGCACACCGAATTCATTTCAAGGCAAACAGTTATTATAATCATCAAACAGGCAAAAGAATGAACAAAGTGGCGTCAATGTGTTTGAAGGTCGGTGATTGAAAAAAACAGAGCAAACAGAAAGAAAAATTACATTAGCCTATATTACATAGGATATAATCTATATGAAGCAGAAGCACAGATTTAGCTCAAGCCACAAAAAGACAAAGTTTTTCAAATACAATTCAATACAATACAAAATCTTTCAGAGTGAAGTCATATTGTACAACAATTTGGGAGAAATATAATGTAATTTAATGGAAAACGATGTAAGTGGCGCTCTGAGATGCGGCAGGATTTTGAACAGCCTCCTTATGAATCTGATGAGGCGCTGATGAGGCGCTGCGCTTCTCGTCCTGTGTGCTGCCCCCTTTCTGAATGTGTGCGATATAGTCCTGGTTATCATATTGGACTGAAAAATTAAGTGCATCTAGACAATGGAAAATAATTAAAACTTTGTATTGCAAGCCCTTTTGCTATTGCCTCCTAATGATAAAACGCTTGTGGTGTTCCTATTTGTGAGTCGCTTTGGATGTGTTTGCTAAATAAATAAATGCAAATGTACAAGTGTCTAATGTCATTAAAAGCAAGCTGAAAAGTAAGATAAGGTGTGAAAAAGATCTTACCCTCAGTGAAAGTCAGGCAGGTCATAAGAACCAAGGACAGGAGAAAGATGGACCGGCTCATGTTTGACAAATGTGATAGAGAGTGAATCTGAATCTAAAAGCTTTTATATACTAATTCGGGAATTCCCTTTGATTCCCATCGTCAAACATGACATCATCCTTAGCTGGTATAATGTTACAAAGTCATACCAACCCTAAATTGAAGAACTAACTAAAAGTGTGTGTGTGTGTGTGTGTGTGTGTGTGTGTGTGTGCTTGTGTGTGTGTGTGTGTGTGCTTGTGTGTATGTGTGTGTGCTTGTGTGTGTACCTACTTAACCATATTTTGGGGTCAAATTTATACCAAAAAGTTAGCTAAACCGGACAAACTCCCCAAAAACCTCCCTTTGTGGACGTCCTCATTTGTAAAACTGGTATAAAAATAAATGAAACAAAGATTTTTTTTTTTAAATTGTAAAAATGCAGAACGTTTTCTGTAAGGGGTAGGTTTAGTGTAGGGTTGGTGTAGGGCGATAGAAAATATGATTTGTACAGTATAAAAACCATTACGCCTATGGAATGTCCCCATTTAGATAGCTAAGTAAACATGTATATATATATATATATATATGTGTGTGTGTGTGTGTGTGTGTGTGTGTGTGTGTGTGTCTGTGTGTTTAAATAATATTTGACATATGGATGTTTCAATACAATGAAGCATGTACAAAACTTTTTCTTCTTCTTCTTCTTCTTTTTAAAAGGATACTTTATCTTAAAATTTTTCATCTTATTCTGTTATTGTATATTTTTTTTCCCTGTATATTACCATATAGCTTTCGCTAAAAATAGTCTAAAACAGCCAACCCAGCAACAAGAAGTATCACCCGCTTCAGTTAGCCTAATGAGTGGTCTGATATACAGCCAATGTTGCCATCGGGAGCACCGAGACATTGTAGAGGGCAGATTGCTGAAGCGAGGGAGACCTTCCCCATATTAGGCACTGTTTTTAAATTACAACGCATGCAAAACTGCAAAAAACAATTGAAGAAATGTGCTTATTTATTTAAAAAAATAATTTAAAATTATTTTAAAAACTTGTTGTGACCACCATCTTACTAATAGGCTACTAATCAGTTAAACTCTGGATTCTATGCAAGAACTATAGTAAATTTCATTAGGGCAAAGGTCAGGATAATTTAACAGAATAGCTTTAATAGCTTCTTTCTCTTTTAATGTTTAATTATGATTCATTTTAACTGAAGTAAAATGTTAATTCAATAAGAGCCTGATTAAAAATAAATATCAGTGTCTTACATAAGTTAGGTGTTAACATTTACAAATGTTAAAGTTCTTAAAGGGATAGTTCACCCAAAAATGAAAATTGTCATCATTTACTCACCATCAAGTCATTCCAAACCTGTATGAATTTCTTTTTTCTGTGGAACATAAAAGATGGTAATTTGAGAAATTCAAGAGATTTTTGTCCATACAGTAAAAATCAAGGGTAACCAAAATGGTTTGGTGACATTCTACTAAATATCTTCTTATTCATACAGGTTTGGAAGAATTTAATAGCAGTAGCTAAGTTTTCTGCATCCTAGCTCAAAATCAATGCTTCACTGTCAAGTGCATTTCTGTGAGAAAAAAAAATGCATTAAGTATGTTGCATTTGCAGTGAATTTAGCTATCATTTTTTGTTTCTGTCCTGTTTTATTTATTGATTTATTTACTCCAATTTAAGTCCCTATAACCCAGCAAAACATTCACGGGGGAACTTGTCAGCTGGATGGGCTGGATTTATCCAGAGCCGAATTTTAACCCCAGTCTAGCCCTGGCTACTGCCCTACACACGCAAGTTCTTGCTTTCCCACCACAGACACATCTCTTTCTAATGAGAGGAGTAGCGGATTCAGCTGAATCTGTGTGCTGGTAAGAGAAAAACTAAAAATAGATATTCCCTTGCTTCTAACTTTTTCAGTGTATTTTTGTGGATGACATCTAGCGACATTTAGCAGCTTTTCAAGCAGGCTTTAGTTACTTTCCACTGAAGTAGTTGGCAACAGCACTGCAACATCAGTGAATAGCCTACTAAGAAATGTGACCCTGGATCACAAAACCAGTCTTAAGTAGCACGGGTATATTTGTAACAATAGCCAAAAATACATTGTATGGGTCAAAATTTTTGATTTGTCTTTTATGCCAAAAATCATTAGGATATTAAGTAAAGATCATGTTTCATGAAGATATTTTGCAAATTTCCTACCATAAATAAATCAAAACTTAATTTTTGATTAGTAATTTGCTGGGAACTTCATTTGGACGACATTAAAGGCGATTTTCTCAATATTTTGATTTTTTTGCACCCTCAGATTCCATATTTTCAAATAGTTGTATCTTGGCCAAATATTGTCCTATCATAACAAACCATACATCAATGGAAAGCTTATTTATTAGTTTTCATGTGATGTATAAATCTCAGTTTCAAAAAATTGAACCTTATGACTTGGTTTTGTGGTCCAGGGTCACAAATATCCTGGCCAGAGGAGAACGTCTCGGTTACGTACGTAACCCTCGTTCCCTGATGGAGGGAACGGAGACGTTATGTCGTGACGACATAGGGGATTTACTTGGAAGCCCCAATCTTCTCTGACTTTAAGAGAAAACGCCAATGAATATTGGCTAGTGGATTTTGCATACCTGAGCCACTCCCTGCCCTCGCGGGTATAAATAGGCGGCAGGTGCATCCACTCATTAGGTTTTACGCTGAGGAGCCGAGAACGAGTCCCTGGCAACCAGCGATGGTTCAAGATTGTGGCATGGGGACATAACGTCTCCGTTCCCTCCATCAGGGAACGAGGGTTACGTACGTAACCGAGACGTTCCCTATCTGTCGCTCACTACGAGTTATGTCGTGACGACATAGGGGTCCTATGGAAAGCGCCACAACCTGAACCCCGTCACAACCTTGTGGCATGCAGATGCTGACAAGCGAGCGCGTGACAGACAAATGCCATGCAAAGGTCGCAACCTTCCCATCGCCCCAGCGCAAATTCGCTAACCTTGGTGCCCGCAGGGACCACTGAGTACATCGCTGCTGGAGATAGCCAAGCCGCTGTTCCTTTTCCCACAGAAGTCGGAAGGGATTTCGACCTTCAATGAAAGATAGCTTCAAGTCTTTCCTATTTGTTGTTACAGCTTGGCAGTAACGACAGGGAAGCGATCCTTCCGGAGAAGGGCGCTACGGAGGCCACATCCTGCCCGAAGGGAGGTAACATGTGGAGACACTGATATGGACTGACCCAGGTCTGGGGCAGTACTACATACGACTGGACCCTGGGGCAGATCCTACCTAGGGTAGGGAGGAGAGCTGCCAGCAGGGCCTGACAGAGGCTCTGTCAAGGGAAGACACGGGTTTACCGTGAGGGAAACCTTACCGTGGAAAAATACACATATGGGATTACCCGAAGGGAATCAAGCCATACGGACACCTAGCCCAGTACAGGGGCTGACCGGAGACCCGGGCGAGCTAACACCAGTACTGGGCCTGGCGTCAGACTGCTCCGCCCAGTCTGACTACCGGGGGTGCTGGAGGAACTCCACCAGGGTTCGCCGTCCGGGGAACTGAACTGGTGGAGAAAAAAGGCGCTCGTATCCCCGGGTGAGGGGGAATGGCGCAGCAAGCGTGACACCGGCCAGCTCTTCCCGCCACTTACCTGTTACCTAACACACGGGAAGAAACTGGCTCAACGCGGAGACTGTAGAATCTCGCGAAGGTGTTCGGTGTCGCCCAGCCCGCAGCTCTACAGATGTCTGCCAGAGAGGCGCCGTGCGCCAACGCATAGGAGGACGCAACACTCCGTGTGGAGTGAGCCCTCACCCCCAGGGGGCACGGCTCGCCTTGAGACTGGTACGCCAAGGCGATGGCATCCACTATCCAGTGGGCCAACCTCTGCTTGGAGACAGCCTTCCCTTTCTGCTGACCTCCGTGGCAAACAAAGAGCTGCTCAGAGCTTCTAAAGCTCCGGGTGCGGTCCACGTATATGCGCAGTGCTCTTACGGGACACAGCAATGCCAAGGCTGGATCTGCCTCCTCCGAGGGCAGTGCTTGCAGGTTCACCACCTGATCGCGGAAGGGCATGGTGGGAACCTTAGGCACGTATCCAGGCCGGGGTCTCAGGACAACGTGAGAGTAGGCCGGCCCGAACACAAGGCACTCTTCGCTCACCGAAAATGCTTGGAGGTCCCCGACCCTCTCGATGGAAGCGAGCGCGGTCAGGAGCGCTGTCTTCGCTGACAGAAATTTCAGCTCGACTGAGTCTAGCGGCTCAAAGGGACCCCTCTGAAGTCCAGCCAGGACGACAGAAAGATCCCAGGAGGGCATCAGGGGTGACCTAGGAGGATTTAACCTTCTGGCACCCCTCAGGAACCTCACGATGAGTTTGTGCTTTCCCAGGGACCGGCCGTCCACTGCATCGTGATGGGCCGCAATAGCAGCCACATACACTTTCAAGGTGGAGGGTGACAGCCTACGCTCCAACCTTTCTTGCAGGAAAGAAAGCACTACTCCAATCGTGCACCTTCGGGGGTCTTCTCGACGAGAAGAACACCAGTTCGCGAACAGACTCCACTTCAGTGCATAGGCTTGCCTTGTTGAAGGAGCTCTAGCCTGAGTGATGGTCTCTACCACAGCCCGTGGTAGACCACTCAAGTCTGCCGCGACCCGTCCAGGAGCCACACATGGAGGTTCCGCAGATCTGGACGCGGGTGCCATATGGTGCCGAGCCCCTGAGAAAGGAGTTCCTTCCTCAGAGGAATGCACCAGGGAGGGGCTGTCGCGAGGAGTATGAGTTCGGGAAACCAGGTCCGGGTGGGCCAGTACGGCGCGACCAACAGGACCTGCTCCTCGTCCTCCCTGACCTTGCACAGTGTCTGTGCAAGCAGGTTCACTGGGGGAACGCATACTTGCGTAGAGCCCGAGGCCAGCTGTGTGCCAGTGCGTCTGTGCCGAGGGGGCCCTCGGTCAGGAAAAAGTACAGCTGGCAGTGGGAGGACTCGCGGGAAGCAAACAGGTCTACCTGAGCTTCCCCGAATCGACTCCAGATCAGCCGGATCGTCTCGGGATGGAGTCGCCATTCTCCGGGGAACGTGAGCTGTCGTGAGAGCGCATCGGCTGCACGATTGAGCTCCCCCGGAATGTGGACACGCAACGATTTGAGCTGCGTGTGACTCCAGAGGAGGAGATGGCGGGCGAGCTGTGACATGCGACGAGATCGTAGACCTCCCAACCGGTTGATGTACGAGATAGCCGCAGTGTTGTCTGTATGGACCAACACGTGCTTGCCTAGAAGCAGTGGCCGGAACTGCCGCAAGGCAAGGTGCACTGGCCACAGCTCCAGGCAGTTGATGTGCCAAAGCAGTCGAGGCCCTGTCCAGAGCCCCGAGGCTGCCTGCCCGTTGCATGTAGCGCCCCAACCCGTGCTGGAGGCATCTGTCGTGACAAATACATGCCGGGACACTTGTTCTAGGGGCACCCTGGCCCGTAGAAAGGCAAGGTCCATCCAGGGGCTGAAGGAGCGGCGACACTCCTGTGTGATGTTCACACGAAGTGTACCGCGGCGCCATGCCCATCTCGGGACTCGGGAGTGTAACCAGTGCTGAAGTGGTCTCATATGAAGCAATCCGAGCGGCGAGACTGCGGCTACGGATGCCATATGCCCCAGGAGCCTCTGAAAAGGGTTTCAGTGGTACCACCGTCCTGCCTCTGAAGGAACTCAGGCAGTTCAGCACGGACTGGGCACGCTCGTTAGTGAGACGCGCCATCATACTCACCGAGTCTAACTCCACACCGAGAAAAGAGATTCTCTGCATGAGGGAGAGCTTGCTCTTTTCCCAGTTGACCTGAAGCCCCAGCTGGCTAAGTGCCGGAGCACTGGGTCCCTGTCATCACACAACTGTTCTCGCACGCGGGCCATGCTCGAGATAGTTGAGGATCCTGATGCCCACTTCCCATAGTGGGGCAAGAGCGCCCTCCGTGACTTTCGTAAAGACACGGGGGGACAGGGACAGCCAGAAGGGGAGAACACTGTACTTCCCTGCCTGATCCTCGAGCGCAAACCGTAGAAACGAGCTGTGTCGAGGCCATATCGAGACATGAAAGTAAGCGTCCTTCAGGTCGACCGCTGCAAACCAATCCTGGGGCTAGGTGCATCCAGGATTGGCCAAAGGCCACCGCCTTTCTTGGGTACGATGAGGTAGGGGCTGTAAAACCCCTGCCTCATCTCGGCTGGAGGGACCGGCTTGATTGCATCCTTTGCCAGGAGGACAGCAATCCCCTCACGCAAGACAGGTGCGTCTCGGTCTGCCACCGAAATCTCGAGAACGCCGCTGAACTTGGGAGGTTGCCTGGCGAACTGAATCACATAGCCGAGTCGGATTGTGCGAATGAGCCAGCGGGACGGGTTGGGCAGCGCAAGCCACGCCCCCAAACTCCGTGCGAGTGGCACCAAGGGAACAATCGAAATACCCGCGGTGGTGCAGCGGCAGGGAGTTGAGCTGGATAGCCCAGAAGGCATCGCGTTCTGACCGATCACAGCAGAACTCCCCGCATCCCCGGAGGGACTGGCCAGAGATGCGTGGAGAGGCATTGCGTTTCCCAACTGCAACTTCTTGGCTACTGGCAAAAGAGAGGGGGCTCGTGGGCGAGAGTGAGGAGGCATCGCGTCGCTCATTGTCGACCCGCGAGCCTGAGGACCCGGAGGAAAAGGAAATTGCTCTTTCTTTGACAATGTGGGTACCAGCGAACAGAAACAGAAGATTCTCCACCCGGCCCTCCTCCGGGGGAAGGAGCGGCGCTGTCCTCGCCATCTCCCAAGAAAGAGCAGCTTCCCACATCTCCGGGTTGCCTGTGTCAGGGCCGCTTTGTCACCTTCCTGGCTGACTTAGGGGCCGGCTGGGACACAGGGGGCGCTGTGCTCCTGCGAGAGGCTCAACGCACCGGCCTAGGTGTTACCTCAGCACGGGGCGGAGCGGCTCTGGGGAACACAGGAGGGCGCCCACGGCGACAAGCAGACCGGGGCTTGCCCTGCAGCGGAGCGGTGGCAGATGACGCATCACGCCGGGGCAAGATGTGTTGGGTGGCCTCGGTCTGCCTCTGTAATGCCGAGAACTGCTGGGCACAGTCCTCGACAGTGTCGCCGAACAGTCCAGCCTGGGAGACAGGAGTGTCGAGAGACCGCACTGTCGACATCGCTTGTCTCAGCAAGGCTGAACCATAGATGGCGCTCTTGGACCACAAGTGTGGACATCGCCTTCCCGAGGGACTGCACTGTGACTTCCGTTGCCCGTAGGGCACGGTCAGTCGTCGAGCACAGGTCCTGCTTCAACCTCGGGTTGGTACTACCCTCGTGCATTTTAATGCCTTGGCTTGGTGTACTCGTAGGATAGCCATGGCATGCCGAGCAGAGGCAGCTTGGCCCGCAGCACTGTAAGCTTTGACCGCGAGAGCGGTCGTCAGCTTACAGGCTTTGGACGGGAGACGAGGACGATTCCGCCAAGTGGCGGCGTTTTGCAGGCACAGGTGCACCGCAACCGCCCTCTCCACCTGGGGAATGTCAACGTACCCCCTAGCCGCCCCGCCATCGAGGGTAGCGAGGATGGGGGAGACAAACGAGCCGCTTCTGGCCGTAAAAAGGGGCCGTCCACAACTTCATCAGCTCCTCGTGCACTTCCGGGAAGAAAGGGACCAGGGCAGGGCGTGGTCGCGAGCCACAGCCCGTGCCGAGGAGCCAATCATCTCACCGCGAGGACTCGGGACTGAGAGGTGTGCACGCCTCCAGCCCAATGCTCGCGGCGGCCCGGGAAAGCACGGCCGTCAACTCTGGGTCCGATTCGGCGACGGCCGCGACCCCCGAGGGGGGCAGCCTCGCCGAATCTTCATCCTCAGAGGACGATTGCCCATCCCCCGATGCAGCTATCGACATCTGATCCTCTATCGGCGCGCCGAATGAAACGCTGAGCGCGCCGTAAGACGGCACAGCTGAATCACCGGCGAGCCGCACAGAACAGCTGCTGCGGGAGGAGTGAAAGGTCCGTGGGGACTGGCCCGGCGGAAAAGCTCTCACTGTAATCCTCAGATCGCCCAGTGCACTAGCCAATGGTTCTCTGCTCGTAGCAGAGAAGCCAGCGCGGGTAGTGACAGAGGGAGCGTCTCTCATCCCCGGGAGGAGAGAGAGGCGCGATCGCAGCGCTGTCATGGTTACACGCTCAAAACGAGCGCATAAACCATCCATGATCGCAGCTTCAGCGTGCTGGATGCCCAGACACTGAAGACAACGATCGTGGCTGTCGACGGAGGATAGGAAACGACCGCAACCAAGAGGACACGGCCGGAACGGCGTCTTTAAAAAGACGCGAACCGACCGTGATTTGCTCTTTTAGGAAATTGCTCTTTTAGTTGAAGTGCCCAGGGGAATCGCTACAGACAGGGACACCGCTGTTCGCACCGTAACGCCAACCAGAACAGCTTCCAGACAGATGATGAAAAGCTTTGTGGAGATCAACACGTTCATCCACTCGGCTCCGAAGCAAAAATCTAATGAGTGGATGCACCTGCCGCCTATTTATACCCGCGAGGGCAGGGAGTGGCTCAGGTATGCAAAATCCACTAGCCAATATTCATTGGCGTTTTCTCTTAAAGTCAGAGATGATTGGGGCTTCCAAGTAAATCCCCTATGTCGTCACGACATAACTCGTAGTGAGCGACAGATAGGGAACTGGCCCCCCGACTGAGCCTGGTTTCTCCCAAGGTTTTTTTTTTTCTCCATTCTGTCACAGAGGGAGTTTTGGTTCCTTGCCACTTTCGCCTCTGGCTTGCTCAGTTGGGGACACTTAATTTCTAGCGATTATCATCAAATTTGATTTCATAGATACTATTTAAACTAAACTGAGCTAGACAATGACATCTCTGAATTCAATAATGAAATGCTTTTAACTGAAAATTGAGTGTTTAATCTTATTATTATACATTACTGACACTCTATCCTCCAATTTGATACTGTTAAGTGCTTTGACACAATCTGTATTGTTAAAAGCGCTATATAAATAAAGGTGACTTAACTTGACTTGACAAATATCTGATCACCAAATGCTGTAATTTGAAAAATATTTAGAATATAAATCAAGGTACTGATTTAACTGAAGAAGAAATTACTTTAGATTTTACTATCCTTATACTGTAAATGTTAGAAATCTTTGACATGGTGAGATGACGTAAAAAAATATAAGGAAGTTTCAGTCAGTATTACTCAGCAAAGTCTCCATCCTGCACTTGTCTAATTTGGAGACACTCCAGCTAGAAATGTATGCCCGTGTCTACATGGGGTTATGGGATTCCCCTTATTTTCCCTTTTTTCAGAATGTAGTCTATTCTTCAGCCGGTGATAATAGAAAATTAAGGGGTTTTCTCTGCCTTTTGGATTGCAAGGTTAATGTTGCAAGTCATTGCAAAGCACTAATTAAAATCCACACTTTTAACTGTTTTTTTTTTT
This sequence comes from Spinibarbus caldwelli, assembly GCA_039654775.1. Taxonomy (NCBI): domain Eukaryota; kingdom Metazoa; phylum Chordata; class Actinopteri; order Cypriniformes; family Cyprinidae; genus Spinibarbus; species Spinibarbus caldwelli. Next base: position 25,733 of record JBCAMP010000205.1, on the reverse strand, counting down.
CTCCTTTTTTATAATGTACCTTAAAAAAAAATCTTCAGAAAAATAACAAACTAAAGCAAATTACCCTAAATCTGTTGTCTGCTCTGAATATTTTTCATAAAAAGTGAGATATGTCACAAATGAATGCAAAGCACACTGAGATCACCTTTATTCAGTTTTCAAATAGGCAACTTACACAAGATCGATAAACAGGCACTGCATCAGAGTTGTAACTGCTCCCACACTGATATACTGTATTTCAAGCAGTAATCAGTAGGACAGGAAATTTAATACAAGGTCTTTCTGTGTTTGCTGCAGCATTTTGACCACATGCAGCCATGTGAGACTTCCTCTAGAGCAAAGCACTTCTGAGAAACACTGTGCTTTATACTAAATAGGCAGTATACGTTTCAGAGAGATAGAGAGAGAGAAAGAGAAAGAATATTCTAAAAAATATTATTAATATAATTACAGTTATTAAATAATGTTTAAGACAGAAGTGCCTCCCATTAAAGTACTGTGCTTGTGCTTTAATACATTTAATTACTTAATTTTTGAATGCATACAGTGAAAGTGAAACTGATCATGTATTTCATATTTGATTCTCAGATGGGAAAGTACATGACATGCCCTTGACATGATTTTTTTTTTAAGTAAAATAGTTATTTAAACATTTCAAACAAAGAAAACAAATCACGAACAGAAATCTAGTGCATTAATTACACTGAATATATTACATAGGTCATTATATAGGTCAGTTAAATAAAAGTATAAATTTAGTCTAGAGTTTTTCAGGCACTATGTATGAAAGCAGATTCTGTTACTGATTTCACAGGGGCATCCATGGATCAGGACATAGGCTCTATGCTTAATTCCTACAGCGGGCTTTTGTTTGTTTCTGCTAAGAGAAGACAGAGTTAATAGTACATTTTTTCTAGCATTCATTTCAATTAGAGCCTGTCTCCCAGTGCAGGCCTGAGGTTTATAGTTTTAAACTTAATAAAATATGAAGGAAATAAATATATTTGCATGCTGACCTTTTTTTGAACGGCTTTCAGTATATACTTTTTGACCCTGGATTCAGGCATTTCTGCCCTGCCCCTCTCATCAGAGTGACACTTTACAAACAAGATACAAAGAAAATAGGCAGTTATTTGATACCTAAGACAAAACATTTATGCATAAAAAAAAATAAAGTGCTTACACAATTTCCAGTCTTTTACAAGAAGGACTTGGAGGGATGATTTCAACCTTCTCGATTGCCTTTCGAGAGACTTTATTCACTCCTTTATCAGCACAAATGCATCTACCCTTTATAGGCAGTGTATAGCCTGAAACAACCCAGTGCTAATTTTAGATCAGTTTTAGAATTCATATTTGAAATTATCACACCATGTTCATTTTAATGTGAAAAACAAACATAAAACATTATTTATATGAGAGCGAGCTCACCTTTCACCTCCACTACAAGAAGACAGACAAGAACAATAAAAGCTGTAGCCATTTTCATTTTGTTTTTGATCTTGTATAATCTCTCAAATGTCTGGACAGATGATATTATGAATAATGGGATTTCAGCAACTCAGCAACAAATTTTTCTACTCCCAAGGTCTGGTCACTGAGGTGATTGTTACTTTTTGTTTCATTAGAGCTTCCTTCATCTGTACCGAGAAATTGAAGCCTTTATATGTAAAAAGAAGCTCTGTCACAAGGCAATTGTTTTTAAATGCATTAGAAAAAACTTTGTTTATTTGTAGATTCAGAGACCTTGAGACATTAATGATCAAATTGTGTCTGTTTCTCACACAGCGCACCAGTCATATGGACTATGTTTTGGAGCTTGACAGGATCCCCTTTTACTTTAAATATATGCATTGAAAAAAATTGCAGTGTGAAGATCTTACTTAACTTCTCCTTTTGTGTTGCACTGAAGAAATAATGTCATACAGTATGTGAGTAAATGATGTCAGAATTTTGTGGGAACTAAGCCTTTAATATTCCGAATACTCTGAAACTTTGTGTGCTGCATTCAGCTGCTTAACAGGAAATATATGTTGGAAATGTATGGTTTGAAAGCGCAATACAAACAAATTTTAAACTCAGATCACAAAGGAAACAAGTCATTTTAGGTTGTTGTTCCAAGGTAATTGCCAATTTCACACAATAAGCAGGAGCTAAACACCTACACTGAAACCTAAGCACTTTACAGTGAAAATCTCACTCTAAGCTATAACATTTTTAATATCATACTTATTGATTTCAATCCAGTGAATGTATCTTACAGTTACATCATTGTAGTGACATAATAGAATGGCATTATCCGAACATGCAGTTTTTTCAGTCCTTGCCACAGTTGCTGTCACACTATGAAACTACAGATATTAAGTAGTATGTATATGTAGTGTATAAGTATTATAACATAACTTTCAGTTAACTCCTCAGTTAAACTGCAAAGCATAGCAGTGACACACATCACCAAATAATGATAAGCCTTGTCATTACACCAAATTGTTATAAATTGCACAAAGCCTCACAGGTTTCAAGGCATGAAGATATTAAGATATCATAAACACTGACATGATTTTCTATAAAGCTGCTTTGGAATAATGTTTATTCTGAAAAGCGTGATACATACATAAACTCAACTTAACTATCTATCCTCTCCCATTTCAAATCCAGAAGACTCACTATCTGATGTCTTTTCTGTTCATTAAACGCCTCACAATTTCTGCTCACATCTTCAGTAATCCAAATTACACGTTGAGGATTTTGCAGTTGTACTTCCTGTATTTCCTATCTTCTCCTCTGTGCACCTGTTTAGATGCAATAGCTATCTCAATCTGAGATTAGGACAGTGTACAGAAATAACTTCTCTCTCCATTTCCTTTCACTATCTTCTTCACCTTCTTCAGCAACTCTGAAACCTGAGATCTATCCCCAGTCTCACTAATGTTGAGTACATGAAACTGATTTCTAAGTTTTGTCTTGAGGTCATGGTCTTGGATGTCCTGCTTTTGTTGTTCATTCTTAACAGTGAAAAGGATTATGACCTTCTCCCAGCAGCTCACTTCAAAAATCATCTCCATTTTATTCACTATCTCTAGCTTCTGTTCAATTGACTGCATTTCTGGTATGACTAGAAGGAAAGCGTAAGGTCCATTAGAAGACAGGCGGATACATAATTGAATTTTTTGTTTCATTTCCTCTGTGGAGAGCCAAGAGCTGAACCAGTCAGGAGTGTTGATCACAGTCACCTGCTCCCCATCCACCTCTCCAGTATCTACTGTGATCTTCATCAGGGGGGCTGGAGGGGTATCACCCTGACTCTCCTGTCTGCCAAATATCACGTGTTCTACTGCAGTCTTCTCAAGCACAGACATGCCCAGCAGGACAAGTATCAGTTCTGATTCAACTTTAGTTTCACCTGTAAAAAGAGTGAATCATTAGGAGTTCAAGCCAAAGTCAATTAAGAAATCAAAATGAAGTCAATTTGACCCTCACCACAACAACAAAGATTAGTGAGTCAATCTATACTGAAAACCTTTATTAAATAAAAAGTTTTAGAGAGAATTTTGGGTTCTTCTTTTTCTATTTCAAGTATTATAAAAAACTACTGAAAATGGTATGCTATATTCAACTAATTTACTACAAAAAAAAAACAAAAAAAAAACATCTTACACAAATTTAAAAAAATAAAAAATAAATAAAATTTACTCACAGGAAGATTTAGACATCTCTGTGTCTGCTTGTGTATTCTATTGGGTCAGAAAAGAGTGTTACATAACATATTTGTTAACAGAACATTAATGTTGAATCAATTTAACAGAGTTGCAGTTTACATTACCCAAATATTGAAGCTTGTAATATTGCTGAGCATGTTGCTGATTTGTGGAATGGTCTGCTCCTGCTTGGTGCAGAAAATGGCACAATATGAACCTATAGTTAGTCTTGTTTATCCACATTAGTTTCACATTATTTATAACAATCAATTTACTATTTCAAGTACTTTCAAGTATAGCTTAGTTGCATTTATATGCTTGCAGCTAAGTTTGTGTTTTTGTCTTTTGCACCTGTTTAATCATCACATGTATTTAAAGGTTATTTTATCTGTTCTGCCATATGTATAAATTGATTGTTTTAAAAGAAGTTAAAGAATCATATTTTCTTTCTTTTTTTATGCATTCAGCATTTACAGTTTTTTAAAATTGCTTACAATTTCTGAAACTATGGCTCCTTTTCTCTAAACATACACAAAAACACATAACACGCATACAACATACAAAACATTACGGATCTCGGAAAGCAAACACTTCTTTCAAAATGACTCAGACTCCTATAAAAATTAGGTAATTGCGTAAAAACCTTAAAAAATTCACTGTATATACAGTGTGTATGGACAAATGATGAACTTTATTGGTTATTGAACTGAATCGAATCAACACAGAACTCACTGTATAATGACACTTTAATGACACACAATTGGCTTATTTTTACTGCTTTGAAACAATCTGTATTGTTACAGAAATAAAGGTGTATGCAGTATGCAGTTTTTTCTCTGGAGCTGTGGCCGCTCTGAATCAAGTTTGAACTTATAACCACACCCACACTATCTGCCAACGTGTTTCTGTTACACACAGTCTACAAATTATAACAGTGAATATTGTCCATAATTTATTTATTTTAATATTTTCATACTTTATGAACTTACGTACTGTTGTTGTTACAAGGTACTGCCCATTCATTATCTCACTTTACTCCACACATTACTGTTTACTGCAATATTTGTTGTATAGTCTGATAATACTGTTTAGTACTTACAATTCATAACACATATGCACAACTGCTGCTGTTACAATATACTGCCTCTTGCACTATTGTCTAAACATTATACTGGAGCTGCACTATACTGTCTTTCACTATTATTAATTGTTTATTTTATTGTATCCTTGGGCATTATAAAGAGCTGCTAACCCCTTTTCATTGATTGTACCACTATGAGAATACAATGACAATAAAGATTCAATTCAGTTGAACTCAAGTATAGTATTGTATTAAATATTGTATAGTATTGAATGTTTCTGTATTCACCACTTGTAAAAATATCAAATCCAAATGCAAAATTCCAAAATGCCAAAGAAAACTCTAAATGAAATTCATGTTACTGTACAGTCAAAGAATATGTGCAACTGCAAAATCAAAGTCAGTGAGAGATTCATTCTGCCTCAGCATCACAGTTTTGTGTCACATCACAGGCAATATCGTCTCCTGCCAGGCAAAGGACAAAAACCCTCTAGTGTGCTAGATCTAGTCTTGACTGACCTTGTTCTTTTTCATCCTCATTCTCTTCTTCCTCGTCCACCAGCTCTTATACATACTCTTCCTCTTGTCCTTCTCAGATTGTTTCAATTCATTGTTGCACCTGTGCCACCTGGGCACTCAGAGCTGGCTTATATTTTGTACAGTTTGATTGCACAATCACAAATAAGAGTGAAAAACTTTGAGCTGTTGTGTGTAAACGATGACAGCTAACTGTCTAACTGACTGAACTAAGGTTTTGCAGAAAGAATGATTTATTCAGCAAATGGGTTTAGGCCTTTGAGAATTTGGTTCAGAGAATGAGGCATCTTAGCAATTGTGAAAAGCTTTTTTTTATTGCATTTAACTATGTAAAACTAATAAATAAAGCTATGCCCATGTGCTTAATGCACCATATAGGCTATCTCTAAATATGAGATTTTTGTACCCAAAACCATATACATTTTAAGAACATACTTAACACTACATTTACTGTTTAATATATATATCTTTCATGCTGAAGAACTGGATACCTGTGGCTGCAGGCATTGATGGATTTTGGTCAGAGCATCATAATTCTTCACACACTCCAGGAATCCTTCATCCTCGTTGAACAGACAGTCCACTGTGAGTGTATTCACCCTGCTCACATAACTGCTGCTGTCTGGCACAATCTTCTCTGGGTCAAATGTGTGATGAAGCACTACAAAAACAGCTGGCTTAGATTCTGTTAAAGTAGAGTGATCAAATAGTTGTTATAAGTAGAAATTCTTAAAATGATTAATTTGAGATAATTAAATAATGATATTACATACATGCACTAACAGCCCATTACCTGGGAGAGCTTTAAGTTCATTTAGTGCAGCATCAATGTCAGTTCTTGTCTTTGAAACAATAAAACAGAGAAGCAAAATGACGTCACACTCCTCCACGGTGAACACCTGGAGACCTGATATTTTTTCAAGGGCTTTTCTTATGATGTCCTCTCTAAGATTGAATGCCTTCCCAGGTGAAAGGATGAAATATTTATTTCCTTCAAGTGGAAGAAAACTATTGGTTAATGTAATATAATTTAATGCATATAAGTCATAGTCATCTCATCTCAAAAGTCATCAATTTTTATCTATTTTTTCCCAAACTAATTAAAAACAGAGTCTTTAGAAAAATGCACTGAAGCTCTACATATTACCAGTAATTGTAGGACGTTGGTCTCTCGGTCCTTCGATGTTCTCATCAGTGGCTGTTGTATTATCCATTTTAAGTTTAGTTCTGAAATTGATAGTACACAGTAATATTCTTGATCATCATTTTCATTGTAGCTATATAATTGTTTAGATTATGATTGTTCTAAGCATGTAATAGTTAATGTTTGTTATATATATTTAAATATTTTATATTTTCATAGTCTGGGTCTTGATTAAAACATTAATATATACACAAACATTATTGATGTGATTCAATTACGCAACGTCATTGAAGATATAGGCCTCTGTCACGGAAAATGTCCACTAGATGTCGCTACACTACAATGAAACATTGCACTTTTAACAGTCCAAATATCAATAAAGACGCATAATACAAGCGCTTAGTGCAGAAATACATGGTTGCGTTTGTATTAAGCTATAAGGCCTTCAGATACTTATACGAAAATGTGTCTTGTGATGTCGACATATGCCTATAACTAAGCATAGATAGCCTTATGAAAAGATTAATCTTTATGCATGATAGCCTAGAATAAATAATACGACACAGTTTATCAGACGTGCATTTGTTCGAATAAGTCTAATACGACACAGTTTATGATAAATGTATGGTTTATGTTGCGCAGAATAAAATTACTGCTGCTACTCACCCGAACCGCTCTCCTCTCTGTTTGTTAACACAATGTAACAACCTTTCACTTTCGTTTAGACTTTCAGACGTATCATCACGTTCCTGTTCCTTTCACTTTCACCTTTTCAGAGACAGGATAAACACAAAAATACAATATATAATAATACAATAAATGTACATAGTGAGAAATAGTGCATAATGTCACAACTCTGCTGAGCAGGAATGTAGCGCTGCAGACGTGTAAAAATGGGTCAAGATGGTCAGTGGTCACCACATATGAGGAGCAACTTCTGTTGTTATGAGTGTGATTAAATTACCTCTTCTCTATGTCCCAGTGTTACTGACATAAATAACGGTATGTTTGTAACGACTCTTGGGGGTGGGGGGCAAAACTCAAGGATTGGTGAACCAAGGTTACGCCAGTAACCGGAGACGTTCCCTTTCGAGAGGGTCTCTCGGCGTTGCGTACAGCTAAGACCATTAGATACAAACATACAAATTACCTAAATAAACAGTATTTTACTGTGCTTATGAAAACTGTATTACTGTATGAAGTAATTAGACACAATTACCTATTAAAATAACAGAAGTTACTTAGTGAGTGATTCTCATGTTTTTCTTTTGTTGTTTGATTAACATTTTTAGCCTAATATAAGAAATGGATGGATTCGTTGTACTGACACACATCCAATATTCTGTTTATGTTTATTTAAGACGTAACTGACTGCGTTTGCATGGATACTCGTCAAGACAGCCATCATGAGATAATATTTTTTGTATTTGCTTATTTGCTCGAGAAGACGCGAAAGTGAATGACCCGATCTCATGAAAGTGCGTGTCAATGGCATGATTTTCTGTTTCTATTTGGTGTGCTATTTATACGCAGAAACTGACTTTGGTGTGCATATGAGATGCAATGGTTAGGTTTAGTGGTGTGGGGAATGTGCGTATCATAAGCACACCAAATAGAAACAGAAAATCGTGCCATTGAAACGCACTTTCATGAGACTAGGCTGGCGTGCTGTCCGTGCAATGCCTCTCAGCGCACATTTACGATCTATAACAGCGCGTGAGTACCACATTGAGATCAATAAACGAGCGAGAATGATAAAAAGAAATCTTCATGACATCAGACCCTAGCGGACTTAGTGGAACAAACAGCCCAGGGGGGTCGGGCTTCCTAGCAATCCTGGCTCAGTCCACAAGCATGAAATCTAATCACTAAATAATTCCCACTGACAGGGCTGCACACCTCGATGCACGTCCGACAGCTCAACAGACAGGTTCTAGTCTGCCTATGTCTTTAGATGTTTGACTAATTGTAAGTAAATACATGTAAACTACCAGTCACTGGCGTATTAGTAGACTGTCTCCTTAATATCTGCTAATACTTTATTTTGATGGTCCTCCAGCAGAAATTTTACTGTCTATAAGTAACTTTGCAAGTACGTCAACTTATTTTACTAACCGTAAGCTAACAGTAATGAGAGTTAGTTGGCATGTAGTTGCACATAAATGAGAGTTGTTGGACTATAAAGTGTAACCTTAGTCTCTTCTGTGCCAAATATCATGTGTCCTGTTGCAGACATGCCGAGCAGGACAAGTATCAGTTCTGATGCATACTTCTGTCTTTTCACTTGGGTTGTCTGGAAATGTAAGAATGATTAGCAGTTCAAGCCAAAGTGAAATCAAAAGGAAGTTAATTTAACTGTTATGCTGTCATGAAAGGTAGCTCTTTAAATTTGAGATCGGTTGCTAAAATTAAGCATTCCTTTCCCTGAAGGATTTGGAAATTGTGGTTTATTCCCTTATTTCATCTAGGTTAGATTATTTGTAATGCTTTATATTTTGGTCTCCCCCTGACTGCGTTAGCTCGCATGCAGCTGGTGCAAAATGCAGCAGCGACGTTTTTGATGGGTGCAAGAAAAAGGAACCACATTACCCCTGTACTGGTATCCTACTGGTATCCTTATACATTCTCTTCCTGTTAAATTTGGACTTACTGTTAAAATTTATATTTTAAAAATGTACGATTAAAAAAAGAGAGAGACATGAGAAACCTCTAAGAGGGCTATAAGAATATAGAATATTTCAGTTTTCTAAATTAGTGGTTCCCAACATTCCTGGAGCCACTCCAACCCTGCACATTTGCCTCATCTAACACACCTGATTCAGCTCATTAGTAGAAACTGCAAGACTTGAATTGGGTGTGTCTGATAAGGGAGACATACAAAATGTGCAGGGCTGGGGGGCCTCCAGGAACATGGTTGGGAACCACTCTTCTAAATATTCCTAACACCTGTATTCTGTCTATTCATTTTTTACATTAACTAACATTGCATTGAATAAGCTGGTTCTGCTCCAGATTAGTGCAGATTGGTGAAAATGCCACATTATAGTCCAGGTTGGTGTTGTTTATCCACATTGGTTTCATATGAATACATTTACTATTATGAGTCATTAAATGTAATCATAATAATTATGGCAATTTTGTGACTGTACTCTTTATTTACTCTGACTTGTTGAAACTTGAAAAACATACTTCACATTATATCTACTGTATAACATTTATCCTTTATCTTAATAGATGCCCCTTATTTGAATGTGTAAATGTGACAAAGATTTAAGAGCTACAGGGGAGAGTATTTAAAGTGGAACCACATGAGGATGAGTACATTTCTTTTTAGAGGAACTGAGCTTTTAATATTATCAAATACTCAGGAGTACAATAGTGACAAATAAATTTACTAAAATGTATTTATACATTTATTGCATGCTAAGTATACTACAAATACATTTAAATATTTATGTGCTGAATAAAATTGTATTAATTGTAATAATCCAGTGAGATTTTCGTTTGCACAAGGAGTCAACCAGTGCCCCACAAAGAGATCAGGGCCCGTATTCACAAAACATTTTATTTTACCACTAAGAGCTCTCCTAAATAGCAGTAAAAGTTTTTAGCTAAGAGTTTTCTCCTAAAACCTATCCACAAAGCTGCTGAGACAAACTTTTACTAAGGAATAGAGAGAAGTCTTAAGCTAAGAGTAAGGAGCGAAGTTGACCTCGTTGCTATGAATGATGTCAGCATGCTTACTAACTATGCACACAGTGATTGGCTGATAGGCGTCTCTGTCAGAGATTGATTCATAGAAATATTGTAGAGCGTAATATTATGTTGCCATATCCAAATAAATGTTTAAAAATAATGTTAATTGCCACATTCAAATGAAGATTTTAAAATGCAGGCTAAGTGTCACTAATTAATGAAATATACGTTCAACTAATTGTCAGCCTTACATGTATGCTTCTCATAGCGGATATGCATACAAACCTCCGATTAATTAACAGAGTAGAATAATCATGGCTGATAGTAAGACATGTAAACATAAAAGAAAACCAAACTGGACCCAAGAACAGCTGTTACTTCTTGCCCAACTGGTTAATGAAAAGGATATAATTAAAGGAAAATTTGGAGTTGGGATAACCTCCAACCCCTAAAGATTATACCTTTTTAAAAGCTCATTATCGTCAAATGTTTCTAAAATGTTTCTGTTCTGAGGCAGATTGCCGGCAACAGCCATTTTAGGATAGTTGTGAGTTGGTCTTAGTGGCTTAGGAGTCCTCTTCACTACTCCTAACGTTTCACAGATTTAGGAGCTAGTTTTAGTGCTAAAACACTTTGTGAAATACTCTCAGAGCAAAAATTTAGGAGTCCTAAATTTAGGACTGACACGCCTATTATTTTTAAGATTTTCTCCTAAATCAGCAAGTTATGAGCTACTTTTAGCCTTAAGATGTTTTGTGAATACGGGCCCTGATCTCATCATTATCCAGTCTGTCTGGAATGACATGAAGACACAGAACAAAACTGAGACAGACTAAATCCAGAAGAACTGTGGCAAGTGAGTATTGAGTGATATGTCAGTAAATATGCTGTATAGGAAATACATGGTGGATTGAGAGGACAATACATTGCTAGATATCCTCCTGAGACCCAGTTATGGAGTTTTTGCCTCTGTAGAGGACATTATATTTTAGTGAATTTCTCTGAGAACTCACGTCACAGTAAAGAGCACATTCAGGGCTTTTCAGAGATACCAAATGTTTGGAAGTTTCACGATGACCACTCCCTCTCCTTGGTCTTTAAAGATGGCTGACATTAATTTTGTGATAAAATTGTACATCCTTATGGAAATATTATAATATTTTGTAATTATCATTTGAATCAGATTAATTTTCAAATTGCTTGTCATAAATCAACATCTCAGGAAAATGTTATGGGGTTTCAAATCAAAATATGACTTCCTGTTATGAAAATGTATGTAATTTCATACATGTCCAGTGTAGAGGACACCAGAACTAAAAGCATGTTTATTATGCATTTTGGAAGACAAAGCAATTGAATAGGAAAATAAATTATATATCAATATTCTTATGAAATATTAGATATTATTATGAAAATCTGGCCAATTATTACTCCCGTTATTACACTTCTTTTTTCAACATGCTGTCCCAACAGCACATTAATATGCAAAATAGACACAGTGTAAAGATAACATTGTGTTTAATAAGAAAACCAGTTTATGGAAATTTTTACACACATATTGCATAAAGCAAAATGATATATCAAATCATTTTTATATATTTTATAACATTGTTCAGAATCATCCTTGAAGTTTGCTATAAAAAATCCAGAAACCTAGAAATTGATTAGCGATTTTAAAAAATCCCATTGTTTTTGCTTTTTCATGTCTATTCATGTCATTTTATTTATTTATTTTTTTAGAAAAAACTGAGTCCTAGTGTCCTCTACAGAGGACATAGCATAACACGTGAATAATATATATATATATATATATATATATATATATATATATGTATTTTTTTTTTTCAGAAATGTTCATTTTCCATTTTTCTGAAGCTCTACAGTTACTATTACCAGTAATTATAGGAGGTTGGTCTCTCGGTCCTCCAGTGAAGTTCACATCAGTGTCTGTCTTAGTTTTATGATCCATTTTAAGTTTAGTTCTGAAATTGACAGAACACAGTACACACCTCATGATTGTTCTAAACATGTAATAATTTTTGTTAAATATTGCAATATTTTATATTTTCATAGTCTGGGTCTTGGACAAGATTAAAACATTAAAATATACTCAACATTTTTTTCACGTGATACAATTATACGACGTCACTGAAGATGAGTAAGCGTCTGTTTACTGGAAAATGTCCACTAGATGTGGCTACACTATAATGAAACATTACGTTTTTAACTACAAATATCAGCAAAGACACAAAATGCAAGAAAAACATGATTGCGTTTGTATTAAGCTATAATGCCTTCAGATGTTTATACGAAAATATGTCCTCTGATGCCGACGTATTTAGGTCTGTAACTATGCATGATAGCCTAATGAATAAATAGCCTAGGCCTACACAAAAGTTTATCAGACGTGTATTTATTGGAATAAGTATAATGCGACACAGCTTATGATAAATTTATGGTTTATGTTGCGCAGAATAAAATTACTGCTGCTACTCACCCGAACTGCTCTCCTCTCTGTTTTCTAACACAATATAACAAACTTTCACTTTCGTTTAGACTTTCAGACCTACATTATGCTACTAAATATCAAGTGTTGCCCTGTATCAGAATAAACTGCACTTTGGGTTAATATGGATTCTTTGATGTGATAAATATAAAAACAGTCTTGTTTTTAAGTGATGTTGGGATTTTGTAGTCAAGTCTTCTTTTCTAAGACCATAAGACAATAAATGAGACCTACACATTCACAGTCAAGAGTTGCTTTATTTTGTAATTTTCAAATCCATGTCAATGAGTGATGTTACAGGGAACAGTATCATAGATTGATGTATCAATGCAATGGAACAGTACAATAGAAATAATGCAGCTGCAATTCAGTCGTCACACTGAACTCCTCAGTCTAAAGTCTCCATATTGTTGTTGATGCAAGCTATAAAGCACTATTTGCATGTTTCGAATCAGAACTTAACACATTCTAGAGCTTATTATAGTTTGTAATGTTGTTGTTGTAATGACACTCGGCATAATAAATAAGATGCAATCTCCCTGGATCATTTAACTTCTTTGTCAGTTGATTTATTTAAATTGGATCACTCATATTTGCAACATCTGTGGGGAAAAATGCAGAATTTAATTATTGTTACTCATCTTGTAGTTGAGCAGACTGCCAGTTTCCCCTAATCTCATGTTAAAAAAAGTGATACTTACCATGCTTTAGGTTTTCATTCTTATTTTCTAGACATTTTTTTCTTCATCTGCATCTTTTGGTCTGTTTCTTTTATTGTTCTGATGAAACAGAGTGAAGAACAGTGTATGCCTCTACTGTTTTGTTTTCAAGTAAATTTGCAAATCTGACCATAATTGACATAATCTTACATCTCATTAAACAAACTAAAACATATAATCAGCTGTGCTTATAGCAGCAGGTTGCATTTATTTTATAACCATAACCTTTCTCATATTACAAAATTAAAGCTGTACTTACTGTACTGGATTCACATGTTCCTCTACCTCTTCTTGTAAAGTAGTTCCATATTCTTCCCTGTACAATAATACCAGCAACATTCAAGTAACAAACAAATTCAGACTTATAGTCTATGGTTATATTTAGTCCTCTGAGCAATTCATATGTTTCATATGTAACAATAAATATCAATAAAACAGAAATATTTTTGCAATGACATTCTTCTGTCGCAGTTATTGTGTTCAGAGTTTCTCACCAGCAATGTGCAAAATGTCCAACAGCACCAACAAAGCAATTCTTTAGACAGCATGTATGAAAGGTAGATGAACCTTTTATTCTTTTGATGGATTTCAAGATGTCCCTGAAGGGGAAACAAGCCATATATTATTAAATAAAATGTATAAGAACTTATAATAAATATAAATATTCTTCACTGCACAGCATTGCTTAATAATTTTGCCTGGTTGCACATTTAAGCCAAAGGTGTCCATTTAATCTGAGAAAATACACAGCCTTTTAAAATTATGCAAAACATTAATAGCACCATCAACTTCAATTTTGCAAGTCTACATAATAATTGAGCTCCAGGCAAAATAGCTGTTAGTATAAAACAACAGAAACGGGACATAAACTTTCAAACAAAGCTCTGTCAAGCCATTTTTGCTTTTCTAGATCAAAATTACAGTTACCAATCATAAATCAGGTTTGCATAATTAGTGTTCACACACCTCAGTGAACTTAAAATAAAAAAGAGGATACCTGATATTTGAAACATTGAACAATTTTGGTCAGTGCCTTCTCATTCATGTTGCATGTCAACAATCCCTTGTCTTCACTGAACAGACAGTCCACTGTGAGTGTATTATTCCTGATCACATATCCGCTGTTGTCTGGTACAATTTTATCAGGGTCAAATGTGTGATGAAACACCATGAAAATAGCTGGTTTGGATGCTGTTTCAAATGAAGAAACAAAAATGTGTGAATAGTATTTCTACTCATATCTCAATATCAAAGTAACTTCCTTGTGCTTAATCTTGAAGTTACCTGAACATGTATTAAGTTTATTCAGTGCAGCATCAATGTCAGTTCCTGCCCGTGAAACAATGGGGCAGAAAACCAGAATCACATTACAGTCGTCCACACTGTGCACCTCCTTCAGATCAGGTCTTTGCTTTTGGAGATGATCTAAAATCTCCTTGCGCAGATTGCATGACTTGCCCGTCTCAATTATGAAGTAGTATTGTCCTTTAAGATAAAGAACAGCATGTTAGTTTCTTTCTTAGCAAAGAGTGTTTTATTGAAATTGTTTGGTATATGAAACTTTACTGGTAAGTGAATATTCAAGACAAGGTTACAGCTAGTACAGGTTTTGTGATGTGTAATTATACATTAGATAAGACAATTAATAATTTGGAAGAACAGAATATTAAGGTGCGGTGAGACAGCCAAATACCAAAGTATAAAGCCTACTTAAGTAATGTAATACTCCAAAATCTTATCTTGAATGATTTTACCTTGAGTTGGTTCCAATGGCTGAACTTCCTGGACTTGGTATTGGTTCATTTTTCTCTCTTCTTCTTTCTTTTAAACAAACTGTTGTTTTTACTAGTCTTCTAAATGTGGTTTAGTCTCACCCTAAATAAATAAATAAATAAATAAATTCACTCTTGATTATCACTTGACTGTTTGATTTTACCCTTTATATAAAGTATCTAAGAAATTAGTATTTTCATTTAGATGTTTCATTTTGCTAAAATGTACAAATTTGTACAGTGATTGATGGAATGATCAGGTTGATAAGCCAACAGCTGATACTTTCCATTTCTTAACTTTTAGATTTCACACATTTCATTCCTGCTCAGGAACCTGTGGTATTTTCTTGTAGTTGCTTAAATCAAATTTAAAGCATTGTTTCTATACTGAACTAGACGTTTGGTCCCTACTACCCTCAAATAAAATAAGTAAGTAAAAAATAACTAAATAACTAAATAAAAATAAATAAATAGGGTAGAGTGGGGGAAAATGCCTCCTGAAGGACTGTGTAATTTTTTTTTCTGTGAAACAAAAGTTAAATGTGTTCAGAAAAGTTATCATAGTTTTAGTGACAGTGACAGAAATTATAAATCAAGTATGAAAAATGTCCAGAGTTTTCATGTTATTAAATTTTTAACAAAAAATAAATTTGTACCAAGGGGGCGTTTTACCCCACCTATGGGGCAAAATGCCCCCCAATCTGACAAAGCAATTTGTTTTAAACATTTACAGCAAAATCGGAGTACAGGCAGTTTTAGCTTAAATTAAAAAAAAAAAAAGAATGTAATCAATAATTATGAATCACAAAATTATAATAGCCTATTTGAAACATTTTGTTAGCTGACGCTAACTGGCCTAGCTAACTAGCTACCTGATGCTAACTTGAGATAATTTTTAAACAAAAATAATAATAATATTTAATAATAATAATAAATATTTTTATTCAACCAACTAGTTAGAATACATTTGATGGAAAAACAAAGGATTTGATGTTCAGAACAGAATAACTACAGTAAAATCCTATTGCCCAATGGGAGCGTTTTACCCCACTGACTATGTCTGAGAAAAAAAAAATTCATTCTGAAAATATAATTATATTTTTCCTAAATAACACATACTTACAGGCCCTACTGTTCTCATGTCATATACAACTGTGATGTTCTACAAAACAACAAGCTTTAAACACTTACTGCCGAGAATTAGATCATTTACTGTGAAATCTGTTTTCTCTCCGGTACATCACCAGTGTAAGCTTCATGGTGAAAACTTCTATATCACTCTTCTCAATGTAGTCCATAGTTACAACAAAAATTTACCTTGAGTTTATCTTGTGGTTATTTTGGGAAAAAACAGTAGGGGGCGTTTTCCCCCACTTTACCCCTAATATAGGCTACAACGCGATATTTGAGCTTTTCCACAACAAACTGGCCATTAATTAATAAACACACTTTCACAATCTCAACGTGAAGGATCAGAAAAATCATTAAGTCAGTAACTTTCTCACGTTACGTAAAACCTGGACTTACAGTCTGAACATATATATATGCTGCTCTTTGATGCCCTCGATTTAATGCCTTCAGCGCTTTCACTTTCATTCTTACTAAAAATACTAAATACGCTTGCTTCACCTATAACATAATATCTTAAGTATTTAAAAAAGAGAAAAAACATTTTTAAAATCTGGTAATTAGACCAAACTTTATTCATTTAAAGTTGTCAAAGTGTTCGACTAGTTTTAATGTGACGTGGTATATTTAGTCATTAAACACAGCACTTTGTTTATGCTTCTCAAAACACCACGAGAAACGTAAAACCCCGTCTCACTCACACATACTCAAAAAAGAAACAGCATCACATTTGTCTCTAGACTGCAGAGTGCATTGGGTATGGCAAGCCGTTTTAGCATTTAAAACATTTTTTTGACTATCCATAAATATAATTTTGGATAGTCACAATTGTAATTCCAGATATCTATATTGCAATTATGACTAGTCATAATACACATTCCAGATATCTACAATGCAATTACGACTAGTCATAATCTTCCATTGACTTCCATTGAAAAATATTTCCAGATATCTTCAAATGAGTTTTGACTAGTCGTAATTCCAATTCAAGATATCTTCAATTGAGTTTTGACTAGTCGTAATCCCAATTCGAGATATCTTTAAATATGATTCGACTAGTCAAAATACAATTAGAGATATCTCTAATTCAAAATTTTTAAAGATATCCAAAATACATTTGAAGATATCTGCAATTCATTTATGACTAGTCAAATTACAACTGTAGATATCTTGAATTGGAATTTTGACTAGGCAAATCATATTTAAAGATATCTTCAATTGGAATTACGACTAGTCGAAACCCATTTAAAGATATCTGCAATTCAATTACGGATATCTCAATCAGATTTGTGACTAGGAAGAACATATTTGGAGATATCTGCATTAAGCTTTGTGACTAGGCGAAATTGCAATGCAGATATCTGTAATTAACAATCTGACTAGTCAAAATTCCTTTAGAGATATCTACAATGTGCATGCAAATACACCTTTGTTGAGCCCCACCTTAAACATTTTATTTAACCAATCGTAGCTTGGAAACTGTTGTCATCTGCTGTTTTGTCTAAGAGTTGTATAATAAAGGTCCTGCGTCTCTGGGTGATTTTAAAGTGTTTTATACCGAAGTAATTGAAAAGTATGGAAATAAAAATGTTGCTAGAGCATGTGTAAAAGTGGTAGGCTATACAGAGAGGACTTAAATAGGCTTTTGTCCTGTTTTATATGGTAATGTTGAGACGTGTGTGCTGTGGATTAAATTTTGTTAGCCTTTCCAAATGAACACATGTATAAGCCTCGTGTCAGCCGCCGCAACATTTGATATAATGTTAAAAGAATCGGAGTGTCTATGTACACTAAATGCAAATAGTTCGCCTTGTTGGCAGAGACTATTTACACTATCCGCTCACTAACGTGATTGTCAACACTGCAAAACGACGCTAAATCAGCATTGGTTGTTAGTAGAGTAGCGGTTACAGCACTTGCTCTTTGACGTGATCGACCCGAGTTCGCAGCCACCTTTTGCCGAACATTTTTTTCTCCCTTTTCAAATCTCATATCGTTTCGGAAAGGCATTTCTTTTCAATAAAAATTAAGGAAATAATACAAAAGTTTAAAAGAAATATTGGGTAGGGTTAGGGTAGGTGTAGGGAGGGCTTTATTGTCCTAATAAGGTGGCATCCATTTAAAAATTTGAATTCAAATTATAAATCACACTCAATACGTTATTATCGCCTACTGTTTTATAATGTACTACAATACTGAGGTGCAGATAATTGCCACTATTTGAAATAAGTAGTAGAAATAGCAGAAAATCTTGCTATTTTAACATAGTGTACATATAATCTATAGCTATTTACACTTAGTGCAAATAGCCACTGCCATTTATTTATTATATATTTAGACATAATGAAAAACAATGGAATTATACAAAAAAACAAAAAAACATAGTAGTAGTAAATCAGATGCAGTCAAGAAAGGTGAAGGCTGATTTAATAAAAGTTTAACTGAAATTGATGACATACGTTACTTTGTGTATGAACTCAGGTTCACTGGTGTCATTATGGCAGCTTGTTTCGCTGCAAAAGGGACCAAATTCTGTGTAATGTTCAATAAAGGCAGAAAACCACAAACTGCTCGTCTGAATTTATTTATTATTTAGACATAATGAAAAATAATGGAATTATACAAAAAACAAAACAAAAAAAAAAAACAAAACAAAAAAAAAAAACATGAAAAATAGTGCAAATAAATGCATTACGGACAAGAACAATCCCTCATAATCAGATGCAGTCAAAAAACGTGAAGGCTGATTTTAAAAAAGATTACAATTTAATAAAAGTTTATATGGCATTGATGACATTTATTAGTATGTTACATTACGTTGTGTATGAATTCAGGTTCCCTTGTGTCATATGGCAGCTTGTTTCCACCATGGAATGAAAACTAAAGGTAATTTGCAGATTTTTATCTTACCATTCATTCTGACTTTTTTTCTCAGAATTTCGAGATATAAACAATGCGAGTTATAAATTTTATAATTGTGAGATAAAAAGTTGCTATTTATTCATTTATTTAGTTAGTTAGTTAGTTAGTTAGTTAGTTAGTTAGTGGCGGAAACGAGCTTCCATATGAAATAGCCCACAAGGTGGGAGTATTGTATTGTATTATAGCAAGAGATCCATGATGATGATATTCTGCTGTGCTCAGTGATCAGCGCCAATGTATTCTTTTAGGCAGCGGCTATTTGCACTAAGTGTAAATAGCAATTAAATTATATTTACACTAAGTGCAAATAGCAATAGATGCTATTTACACTAAGTGTAAATAGTAATTAGATTCTATTTACACTAAGTGCAAATAGCTATAGATTATATGTACACTATGTTAAAATAGCAAGATTTTCTGCTATTTCTACTACTTATTTCAAATAGTGGCAATTATCTGCACCTCAGTATTGTAGTACATTATAAAACAGTAGGCAATAATAACGTATTGAATGTAAATTATAATTAGAATTCAAATTTTTAAATGGATGCCACCTTGGGACAACAAAGCCCTCCTTACACCTATAACTCTACCCAATATTTCTTTTCAACTTTTGAATTATTTCCTTAATTTTTATCTTTCCGATACGATATGAGATTTGAAAAGGTAGAGAAAATGTTCGGCAAAAGGCGGACACGAACTCGGGTCGATCGCGTCAAAAACGCAGACACCGTAACCACTACTCCACTAATCACACGTTGGTAGCTGGATACTGTAATAAGGTGGCCTATTTGCACTTGGTTTAAATAGACACTCCGTAAACGAATTCAGAGGAGCAGTTTGCAGTTTTCTGACTTTATTGAACATTACACTGCATTTGGTCCGTTTTGCAACATTTAAAATCACAGCGCTATACATACATGCACACTGGAGACCTTTTACCACATAAGGCTGCATCCAGATTTATTTAATAATCCATGAAGCACTTCATCCAGTATCTTATATCTCCGTGACAACAAAAGCAGACTTTTATTATGTTGTTAGCAGTCAGCAGAGTAGGCGGGGAGGAGCTGAGTAAATTTATTCTGACGTCACACAATGACAATTCGACTAGGAGCAATTGTAATTCAGATATCTTAAACTATAATTGTGACTAGTCGAAACTGAATTAGAGATATCTCTAATTACATTTGCGGATGTATGACGCGCTATTGAAGATATCTCTAAAGTCATTACAGATATCTTAAATTGAGTTTTGACTAGTCATAAAGTATTTAGAGATATCTCTAATTCGGTTTCTTACTAGTGCAATTACAATTGCAGATATCTCTAATTGTCATTGTGACTAGTCGAATTATAATTATGACTATCCGAATTACAATTGTGACTATCTGAATTATATTTATGGATAGTCAAAACACAGTTTTAAATGCTAAAACGGCTTGCCATACACTTTCTTGCTCTTGCTCTATTGATAGTTTTCACGTGAAGTCGCGCCCTCATAGGAACGCCCACCTGGAGTCAAAACGAAGCTTTGCTCCACTGACCGCAGGCTATTTTTACGCTGGTTGCTATAAGTAGTAATGTAGTAAAACGCAGATATTAAAAGGCGAAATTCAGTAAGCATTTTATTGATGATGTCTATTTTGTACAGGCAAGCAGATGAAGCCAGAGTATAAAGGTAATGTGCAAAGTTTCACGTTAAATGGTTTCCCATAGAAAACCATTATAAGGAAATCACTGAACCATTAAGCGGATTGCGTTCATATTCCGGCCTCATCTGCTAGTTTATGCAAACAATGCATCATTAATATAGAGAATATTACTGTTTTAAAGATATTAAGTACAATACTTTTAAATATATTAATATACAATAGATTAAATATATTGTATATTACAACGTTTTGTCGCACTGTTAATGATTGAAAAATTGCCGCGGGTGCTTAATATGGATTGCAAATGGCCAAAACTTGCATTTTGTTCACATACCTTTGTTTTATTCTTTTGAGAGGTGATCTAAATATTTGCGGCTGTGAAACGGATGGAAAATTGACACACTTGTGCTGCAGCTCTGTGGATGTTTTGCCCTCCAGGTCTTCGAGCCGGTCACGTGACTGAAAACTATGGTCGACGGGATCAGACAGGACAGCTGGCTGCATGATACCTACCTATTAGGCTATTTTTGCATCGACTTTATCTTAAGAATATGAATGCAACTAATTAAAATATTTTCACAATATACACACTTGCATATTAAATGTATGGATTGTAGATTGTAGTGAAGGTTCAACATATTCTGTCTCACACTCTGTTTACAAATACAAAGCATTCACTTACAGGATAATAAACTGTTTGGAAGGAAAAACCCAACCTGATATAACTGAATAAGGGACTCAAAGGATCAATGAAGATTGACATTAAAAAGTAAAAGGAAAGGTTTAGGTCCGTTTAGACTGTTGATGTAGTTCCTTAAGCAAGTCAATTTTATCTTTCCTTTTTAGTCTGCAGGCTTTGATCAGGTCAAATATTTAAACTTATTGAATGTGCATCCTAAAAATGTCTTAAGTATCATGTTTGAATTTTGTAGCATTCTTCATAGATTCTGAGACACATTTGCAATCAAGTTTCACTTTATTTTATAATTTTTATATCTATGTCAAAGTGTGATATTAGGGATCAGTAACATTAAGCCCCCACAAAAACTTTGGCTAGTTATATTGTTGTGCCAAAGTTTAATGCCCCTTACAATAGAAGTAATACAACTGTAATTCATTCAACACTGAACTTCTCAATCTAAAGTCTCAATATTAATGTTTATGCAGGCTATGAAGCACAACAATTATCAATTTGCATGCATCTAATCAAAACATAACACATTTTAGAGCTTATTGAAATTGGTAATGGCACTCAGTATGATAATGAGCAACAACTTCTCCTCTGTCCTTTCATAAATCCAATGATTTATTTTATCAGATCATACTCTCAACTTGTTTGTGTTCCATGCCACCAGAACTGTGGAGAAAAAAAATGCAGAATTTGAATTTGATTAATTGTTGCAAATGAAAAGACCAAACAATCTAAAATCCAATGTCTAAAATCATTATATAGACATTAATATGAACCAAACAAGTCAATATTACACTGTAAAGCAGTGCACCCCAAATAAAAATTCAGTCATCTGCTACTCATACTCATTAAGAGATTCTCACCTTTGATAATTTGTAAATTACAAAAATAAGACCAGTGAAAAAAATAGTTTTGATGATAAATCGAGGAAATTTCTTTTGTTCCTAAAAGGGAGAAAAGCATATATATTATTACTACATAAATAATTTCAATAATATAGAACATACGATAATAACATAGAATATGAAAAATAAATGAATTATCAATTAACAATATTGCAGACCAATGCTTATTTGTGACAGTGAGACATGACATGCAAGTTTTTTTTTTTTTTTTTTTTTTTTTAAAGATTATTGGTACTTTTATAGCATTGCTGATTGGTTGCTAGAAATGCTTTATAAAAACGTCTAGTGTATATCTATGTTCAGAATTCATTTTTAATTTAAAAATAATTTAATATGTATCTTAAAAATATAGTTTTCATAGCTTATTTTGTCCCTTATCAATGCAAGGTCAACCAAAAATAAGGATTTACCCTGATTATCTAAAACCCCACTTCCAGACTTTTGGAGGGTACTGCACGGTGTATATACATTGTTTAAGCAAGTCTAGATCAAAAACTTGTTCTCCAATCTCTGTAGTTTTATGCAGAGTGACTGTTGTGCCCACATTTTTCCTACTTATTATTAAGTCATAATTATTTTTCACAAACATCTCAAATTAATTTAAAATAAACTTAAAGAGGTAAACCTGAGGCTTGAAATGGCAAACAACTTTGGTCAGTGCCTCATCATTCATTTTGCATTTCAACAATCCCTTGTCTTCACTGAACAGACAGTCCACTGTGAGTGTGTTTCTCCTGATCATAAATCTGCTGCTGTCTGGTACAGTCTTTTCAGGGTCAAATGTGAGATGGAACACCATGAAAATAGCTGGTTTGGATGCTGTTTCAAATAAAGAACAATAAGATTGAAAATATGTGAATAGTGGTTCTACTCATATACATCAATATCTAAGTACATAAAATCTAACTCTCTGGTGCTAAATCTTGAAGTTACCTGAACATGTATTCAGTTCATTCAAAGCAGCATCAATGTCAGTTCCTGCCCGTGAAACAATCGGGCAGAAAACCAGAATCATATCACATTCTTCCACACTGTGCACCTCCGTCCATCCAGGCCTATGTTTTTGAAGAAGACCTAAAATCTCCTTCCGCAAAATGTGTGATTTGCCCGTCTCAATTACGAAGTAGAATTTTCCTTTAAGATGAAAAACAGAGTGTGTTGTTTTTTGTTCTGTATTTTTGGAACATGGATTCAAGACAAGGTTGATATTTGTGAGTAAGTAATTAGATAAAACAGAAAAGAAACTTAAGCTGCAATTTAAGCCATAAGTATCTTAGAAAGTCTTGTAATAAATAATGGTTTCCTCATAAAACTTACTTTATCAATTCAATAATCCAAAATCTTACCTTCAATAATTTCATTTTAGTACTGGATCATTTTTCTTCTTAAATAAACAGTTTTTTGCACTGGTTACTTGATTGTTGTTTAATCTTGTCCTGAAACGAATTTGAATTCACTCTTGATTATTAACTGATTAGTGGATTAATGTGATAGCCTAAGTCAGAACTCAGTGAAATCAATATTTTTATCTGCCTCTATCATGATCATGATTTTAGCTTAATCATCGAGACAGTTTTCTCGTGCTGCTCTTTACTGCCCTCTGTATCTGAGATTAGATATAACTGTTCTAAACATCTTTATTGCTTTCACTTTCACTCTCTTTATATAACATTATCAACGCCGAACATTATTGCACTTGTAACATATTAATTAAAAAAAAAATACTATTCTCAAATTCGCTTGTTATCACATTGCTTTAGTCATTTAGACTTGTTATTTAAATTACTGAGAGCTGAAAGCTGAGACATCTGTGGTAACACGGTAGTTAGTCATTAAAACTAGCACTAGTTTTAAACTTCTCAAAACACAATGAGAAACGTACAACACACTCAAATACACGAATATAAGACATTTGTCTCTAGGCTGCAGACTGCGTCGGATCTACTCACCGCTGCTGCTGCCTGCTGCGCCTCAGAATAGAATGAAAAAGTCAAAATAAAAGTCCTTTGGCAGTGTTGCTGCGACTTTTATTGATTTTTTATTTTTATTTGTATTTATTTTTTTTGCGACAAGGAGCTATTTTAGCTATATTTAAATAAAAAGTCTTTTTTATTTTTACTTGGCCACACCCTGCCACAGACCCGTTACCTCTCACGTTTGCTCTCAATCATGCCAATGAGTCTGCTATCAGTACGCCTGCTATTCAGATATGATGACACACAGCAGCATTTCATTATAAGCATCAAGATGCCAGAGAAAGAATATGAGCAGCACTTTAGAAATTGCTGGTTGCAAGAACTGGCTTCAGCCTATAATGGGAAATACATCAAAAGCTTTTTGCAAATACTGCAAAGTCATACTAAATGCTAAGAAGTCAGATCTCAAAAAACGTTTTGCACTTACTTTGTAGTAATAGAGTGTGTTGACTGAAATAAGTTTGTATGAATAAAGGTTTTGTTTTTGGAGAATCATAATATCTCTTATCTGTTGTATTTGAGCAGGACAGTCACATTTTGTGTCTTTACATCATTTCCATCATGTTTGATGTGCTTGCAGATCACAGGAAGAATTTACTGATTCAAATGTGTTGTGTAGAGTTACAAGTAAGCATTTCCTAATTTCTTTTCAGAATTTTTTTGTTATACTTCATCTTTTGTTATATTTTTTATACTGCCATCATTTGTAAAGTGTATATATATATATATATATATATATATATATATATATATATATATATTTACTTTCCTTTACCTTTAACAAATTTACCTGTATTTACTTTCATTTCATATTTGGCGACTTTTTGTGAAAGATTTTTGAGAGTGGTTCTAGAGATTTTCTGAGGGAGGGGTTTGGCAACACTGTCCTTTGGCTTTCAGCGTG
This sequence comes from Spinibarbus caldwelli, assembly GCA_039654775.1. Taxonomy (NCBI): domain Eukaryota; kingdom Metazoa; phylum Chordata; class Actinopteri; order Cypriniformes; family Cyprinidae; genus Spinibarbus; species Spinibarbus caldwelli. Next base: position 399 of record JBCAMP010000205.1, on the reverse strand, counting down.
GCTCTGTTTGTGAAAAGGATCAGATGCAAAAGCGATGATATAAAAGCAAGTTACACCGCATCAGTTTTTACATTGATTTCAAGAAAAAATCTATGTACAAACACTTTCATTTAGGCCTACACACTTCAATAGCACAGTTTTCCACATTTTGATCACGTCACAAGTGTGCAGAAATATATGCTTTCAAACATGGTAAACAGTTGATATTGACCATGTAGTTGTTTACTTTCAGCAGCTTTTGATAAGAAGTCGGAACAAAGGTTATGTCTTAGTCTGATAAAGAGACATTTATGGCCTCTATTGCATTTTGCTGAAGTAGGCTAAAACCCATTTCCATGCAAATTCCTCTTTCCTGTAAACCAAACCTGTAAATTCATGATAACATATTGATTTATTCAT
>JBCAMP010000204.1:0-234480 GCA_039654775.1 Spinibarbus caldwelli | reverse complement strand
CAGGGAAAACAGCTTTTCAGCATCTGTGAGCTGCGGTCTCTTCTTTTACTCAGGAACACTGAAACAGTGCCACTGTGCATAGAACGCTAAAATGAGCTGTTTGGGCATAGTAGCACAAATTTTACTTAGAAGTAGAAACAAATCTGACGCATTAAAGAAACGCCTTCCTGCACTGCAAATAATAGTTTAATTCATTTAAAACCAATATCTTTTATTTTAGCAAGCTGTTATCTTAACATTGCATAAAGTGACATTCTGTTACAAGGAAAATAGCTTTGCAACATCTGTGGAGCTGCGGTCTCTTTTTTCACTCAGGAGCACTGTTACAGTGCCGCTGTTCATAGAAACGCTAAAATAAGCTGTTTGGGCATAGTAGCACTAACTTTACTTGAGGAGCAGAAACAATCTAACACATTAAAGAAACGCCTTTCTGCATTGCAAATAATAGTTTAATTCATTTAAAACCAATATATTGTATTTTAGAAAGATTTTATCTTAACATTGCAGAAAGTGACATTCTCTTACAGGGAAAACAGCTTTTCAGCATCTGTGGAGTTGCGGTCTCTTCTTTTATTCAGGAACACTGAAACAGTGCGACTGTGCATAGAAACGCTAAAATAAGCTGTTTGGGCATAGTAGCACAAATTTTACTTAGAAGTAGAAACAAATCTGACGCATTAAAGAAACGCCTTCCTGCACTGCAAAAAATAGTTTAATTCATTTGAAATCAATATCTTTTATTTTCGCAAGCTTTGATCTTAACATTGCATGAAGTGACATTCTCTTAGAGGGAAAACAGCGTTTCAGCATCAGTGGAGTTGTGGTCTCTTCTTTCACTCAGGAGCACTGTCACAGTGCCATTGTTCATAGAAACGCTAAAATAAGCTGTTGAGCATAGTAGCACTAACTTTACTTGAGGAGCAGAAACAATCTAACAAATTACACAAACGCCTTTCTGCATTGCAAATAAAAGTTTAATTCATTTAAAACCAATATATTGTATTTTAGCAAGATTTTATCTTAACATTGCAGAAAGTGACATTCTCTTACAGGGAAAAGAGCTTTTCAGCATCTGTGGAGCTGCGGTCTCTTCTTTTACTCAGGAACACTGAAACAGTGGCCACTGTGCATAGAAACGCTAAAATAAGCTGTTTGGGCATAGTAGCACAAATTTTACTAAGAAGTAGAAACAAATCTGACGCATTAAAGAAACGCCTTCCTGCACTGCAAATAAGAGTGTATTTAATCTGAAACCAATATATTTCATTTTGGTAAGCTTGTATCTTAACATTGCATAAAGTGACATTCTCTTACAGGGAAAACAGCTTTTCAGCATCTGCGGAGCTGTGGTCTCTTCCTTCACTAAGGGCACTGAGATACTGCCACTGTGCATAGAAACGCTAAAATAAGCTGTTTGAGCATAGTAGCACTAACTTTACTTAGAAGTAGAAACAAATCTGACGCATTAAAGAAACGCCTTCCTGCACTGCAAATAATAGTTTAATTCATTTAAACCAATATCTTTTATTTTAGCAAGCTGTTATCTTAACATTGCAGAATGTGACATTCTCTTACAGGGAAAACAGCTTTTCAGCGTGTGGGGAGCTGAGGTCTCTCCTTTCACTCAGTAGCACTGACACAATGCCACTGTTCATAGAAACACTAAAATAACCTGTTTGGGCATAGTAGCACTAACTTTACTTGAGGAGCAGAAAAAAATCTGAGGAATTAAAGAAACATCTTCCTGAACTGCAAATAAGAGTTAATTGATTTGAAACCAATATCTTTTATTTTAGCAAGCTTTTATCTTAACATTGCAGAATGTGACATTCTCTTACAGGAAAACAGCTTTTCAGCATCTGCGGAGCTGTGGTCTCTCCTTTCACTCAGGAACACTGACACAGTGCTACTGTTCATAGAAACGCTAAAATAACCTGTTTGGGCATAGTAGCACTAACTTTACTTGAGGAGCAGAATCAATCTGAGGAATTAAAGAAACATCTTCCTGAACTGCAAATAGAGTTTAATTCATTTGAAATCAATATCTTTTATTTTCGCAAGCTTTGATCTTAACATTGCATGAAGTGACATCTCTTAGAGGGAAAACAGCGTTTCAGCATCAGTGGAGTTGTGGTCTCTTCTTTCACTCAGGAGCACTGTCACAGTGCCATTGTTCATAGAAACGCTAAAATAAGCTGTTTGAGCATAGTAGCACTAACTTTACTTGAGGAGCAGAAACAATCTAACAAATTACACAAACGCCTTTCTGCATTGCAAATAAAAGTTTATTTCATTTAAAACCAATATCTTTTATTTTAGTAGGCTTTTATCTTAACATTGCAGAATGTGACATTCTCTTACAGGGAAAACATCTTTCAGCATCTGCGGACCTGCTGTCTCTCCTTTCACTCAGTAGCACTGACACAGTGCCACTGTTCATAGAAACGCTAAAATAAGCTGTTTGGGCATAGTAAGCACAAATTTACTAAGAAGTAGAAACAAATCCCAGTGAGGCTGGGAAAATACACATCCAGCACTCGTACGATCAGCACTGAGCTCCTCAGGGCTGTGTTCTCTCCCCACTGCTCTTCTCCCTGTACACTAACGACTGCACATCTAAAGACCCCTCTGTCAAGCTCCTGAAGTTTGCAGACGACACCACACTGATCGGCCTCATCCAGGACGGTGACGAGTCTGCCTACAGACAGGAGGTTAAGGAGCTGGCTGTCTGGTGCAGTCTTAACAACCTGGAGCTCAACACGCTCAAAACTGTGGAGATGATCGTGGACTTCAGAGGAACCCCTCTGCACTCCCCCCACTCACCATCATGAACAGCACTGTGACTGCAGTGGAGTCATTCAGATTCCTGGGCACCACCATCTCCCAGGACCTGAAGTGGGACAATCACATAGACTCCATTGTGAAAAAGGCCCAGCAGAGGTTGTACTTCCTTCGCCAGCTGAGGAAGTTCAACCTGCCACAGGACTTGCTGAATCAGTTCTACTCCGCCATCATTGAATCCGTCCTCTGCACTTCAATAACTGTCTGGTTCAGCTCAGCCACCAAATCTGACCTCAGAAGACTACAGAGGGTAGTCCGGACTGCTGAGGCGAATCATTGGTACAACCCTCCCCACTCTCCAAGAACTGTACTCATCCAGAGTGAGCAAAAGGGCTGGCAAAATCACTCTGGACCCTCACATCCAGCACACTCCCTCTTTGAACTGTTACCGTCTGGTCGACGCTACAGAGCTCTGAGCACCAGAACGACCAGACACAGGAACAGTTTCTTCCCTCAGGCATCCATCTCATGAACACTTGACATTAAAAGTGGAACATACAACACTATTATAAATTATTTATTCAACACACATACTTATTTTTTTCATTTCAGATCTGCACATATTAGACCTGTACACCATAATTGTCTATATATTGTGTTTTTGCTATTTGTACATTGCCTATTTGTAAATTATTCTTTTATTATCTGTGCCCTGTCCTGTTGCTGTCTTTCTGTTGCACTGTAGAGCTTCTGTCACAAAAACAAATTCCTCGTATGTGTAAGCATACCTGGCCAATAAAGCTCATTCTGATTCTTCTGATTCTGAAATCTGACGCATTAAAGAAACGCCTTCCTGCACTGCAAATAAGAGTGTATTTAATCTGAAACCAATATATTTCATTTGGTAAGCTTGTATCTTAACATTGCATAAAGTGACATTCTCTTACAGGAAAACAGCTTTTCAGCATCTGCGGAGCTGTGGTCTCTTCCTTCACTAAGGGGCACTGAGACACTGCCACTGTGCATAGAAACGCTAAAATGAGCTGTTTGGGCATAGTAGCACAAATTTTTCTTAGAAGTAGAAACAAATCTGACGCATTAAAGAAACGCCTTCCTGCACTGCAAATAACAGTTTAATTCATTGAAACCATTATCTTTTATTTCTTTTATTTTTGCAAGCTTTTATCTTAACATTGCATAAAGTGACATTTTGTTACAAGGAAAATAGCTTTTCAACATCTGTGGAGCTGCAGTCTCTTTTTCACTCAGGAGCACTGTTACAGTGCCGCTGTTCATAGAAACGCTAAAATAAGCTGTTTGAGCATAGTAGCACTAACTTTACTTGAGGAGTAGAAATCATCTAACACATTAAAGAAACGCCTTTCTGCATTGCAAATAAGAGTTTAATTCATTTGAAACCAATATCTTTCATTTTGGTAAGCTTTGAAGTTATCTGACGCATTAAAGAAACGCCTTCCTGCACTGCAAATAAGAGTTTAATTCATTTGAAACCAATATCTTTTATTTAGCAAGCTTTGATCTTAACATTGCATAAAGTGACATTCTCTTACAGGGAAAACAGCTTTTCAGCGTCTGGGGAGCTGTGGTCTCTCCTTTCACTCAGGAACACTGAAACAGTGCCACTGTGCATAGAAACGCTAAAATAAGCTGTTTGAGCATAGTAGCACTAACTTTACTTGAGGAGCAGAAACAATCTAACACATTAAAGAAACGCCTTTCTGCATTGCAAATAATAGTTTAATTTCATTTAAAACCAATATATTGTATTTTAGAAAGATTTTATCTTAACATTGCAGAAAGTGACATTCTCTTACAGGGAAAACAGCTTTTTAGCAGCTGTGGAGCTGCGGTATCTTCTTTTACTCAGGAACACTGAAACAGTGCCACTGTGCATAGAAACGCTAAAATAAGCTGTTTGGGCATAGCAGCACAAATTTTACTTAGAAGTAGAAACAAATCTGACGCATTAAAGTAACGCCTTCCTGCACTGCAAATAATAGTTTATTTCATTTAAAACCAATATCTTTTATTTTAGCAAGCTTTTATCTTAAACATTGTAGAAATAATAGTTTAATTCATTTAAAACCAATATCTTTTATTTTAGCAAGCTTTTATCTTAACATTGCAGAATGTGACATTCTCTCACAGGGAAAACATCTTTTCAGCATCTGCGGAGCTGCGGTCTCTTCTTTTACTCAGTAGCACTGAAACAGTGCCACTGTTCATAGAAACGCTAAAATAAGCTGTTTGGGCATAGTAGCACTAACTTTACTTGAGGAGTAGAAATCATCTAACACATTAAAGATAGGCCTTCCTGCACTGCAAATAAGAGCTTAATTCATTTGAAACCATTATCTTTTATTTCTTTTATTTTTGCAAGCTTTTATCTTAGCATTGCATAAAAAGACATTCTCTTACAGAGAAAACAGCTTTTGAGCGTCTGGGGAGCTGTGGTCTCTCCTTTCACTCAGGAACACTGAAACAGTGCCACTGTGCATAGAAACGCTAAAATGAGCTGTTTGGGCATAGTAGCACAAATTTTACTTAGAAGTAGAAACAAATCTGACGCATTAAAGAAACGCCTTCCTGCACTGCAAATAAGAGTTTAATTCATTTGAAACCATTATCTTTTATTTCTTTTATTTTTGCAAGCTTTTATCTTAACATTGCATAAAGTGACATTCTGTTACAAGGAAAATAGCTTTTCACATCTGTGGAGCTGCGGTCTCTTTTTTCACTCAGGAGCACTGTTACAGTGCCGCTGTTCATAGAAACGCTAAAATAAGCTTTTTGAGCATAGTAGCACTAACTTTACTTGAGGAGCAGAAACAAATCTGACGCATTAAAGAAACGTTTCCTGAACTGCAAATAAGAGTTTAATTCATTTGAAACCAATATCTTTTATTTTCGCAGCTTTTATCTTAACATTGCATAAAGTGACATTCTGTTACAAGGAAAATTACTTTTCAACATCTGTGGAGCTGCGGTCTCTTTTTTCACTCAGGAGCACTGTTACAGTGCCGCTGTTCATAGAAACGCTAAAATAAGCTGTTTGAGCATAGTAGCACTAACTTTACTTGAGGAGCAGAAACAATCTAACACATTAAAGAAACGCCTTTCTGCATTGCAAATAATAGTTTAATTCATTTAAAACCAATATATTGTATTTTAGAAAGATTTTATCTTAACATTGCAGAAAGTGACATTCTCTTACAGGGAAAACAGCTTTTCAGCATCTGTGAGCTGCGGTCTCTTCTTTTACTAAGGAACACTGAACAGTGCCACTGTGCATAGAAACGCTAAAATTAGCTGTTTGGGCATAGTAGCACTAACTTTACTTGAGGAGTAGAATCATCTAACACATTAAAGAAAGGCCTTCCTGCACTGCAAATAAGAGTTTAATTCATTTAAAACCAATATCTTTATTTTAGCAAGCTGTTATCTTAACATTGCAGAATGTGACATTCTCTTACAGGGAAAACAGCTTTCAGCGTCTGGGGAGCTGTGGTCTCTCCTTTTACTCAGTAGCACTGACACAGTGCCACTGTTCATAGAAACGCTAAAATAACTTGTTTGGGCATAGCAGCACTAACTTTACTTGAGAAGCAGAAACAAATCTGACGCATTAAAGAAACGTTTTCCTGAACTGCAAATAAGTGTTTAATTCATTTGAAACCAATATCTTTTATTTTCGCAAGCTTTTATCTTAACATTGCATAAAGTGACATTCTGTTACAAGGAAAATAGCTTTCCAACATCTGTGGAGCTGCGGTCTCTCCTTTCACTCAGGAACACTGAAACAGTGCCACTGTGCATAGAAACGCTAAAATGAGCTGTTTGGGCATAGTAGCACAAATTTTACTTAGAAGTAGAAACAAATCTGACGCATTAAAGAAACGCCTTCCTGCACTGCAAATAACAGTTTAATTCATTTGAAACCATTATCTTTTATTTCTTTTATTTTTGCAAGCTTTTATCTTAACATTGCATAAAGTGACATTCTGTTACAAGGAAAATAGCTTTTCAACATCTGTGGAGCTGCGGTCTCTTTTTTCACTCAGGAGCACTGTTACAGTGCCGCTGTTCATAGAAACGCTAAAATAAGCTGTTTGAGTATAGTAGCACTAACTTTACTTGAGGAGTAGAAATCATCTAACACATTAAAGAAACGCCTTTCTGCATTGCAAATAAGAGTTTAATTCATTTGAAACCAATATCTTTCATTTTGGTAAGCTTTGAACTTATCTGACGCATTAAAGAAACGCCTTCCTGCACTGCAAATAATAGTTTAATTCATTTAAAACCAATATCTTTTATTTTAGCAAGCTGTTATCTTAACATTGCAGAATGTGACATTCTCTTACAGGGAAAACATCTTTTCAGCATCTGCGCAGCTGCTGTCTCTCCTTTCACTCAGTAGCACTGACACAGTGCCACTGTTCATAGAAACGCTAAAATAAGCTGTTTGGCATAGTAGCACAAATTTTACTAAGAAGTAGAAACAAATCTGACGCATTAAAGAAACGCCTTCCTGCACTGCAAATAAGAGTGTATTTAATCTGAAACCAATATCTTTTATTTTCGCAAGCTTTGATCTTAACATTGCATGAAGTGACATTCTCTTAGAGGGAAAACAGCGTTTCAGCATCAGTGGAGTTGTGGTCTCTTCTTTCACTCAGGAGCACTGTCACAGTGCCATTGTTCATAGAAACGCTAAAATAAGCTGTTTGAGCATAGTAGCACTAACTTTACTTGAGGAGCAGAAACAATCTAACAAATTACACAAACGCCTTTCTGCATTGCAAATAAAAGTTTATTTCATTTAAACCAATATCTTTTATTTAAGTAGGCTTTTATCTTAACATTGCAGAATGTGACATTCTCTTACAGGGAAAACATCTTTTCAGCATCTGCGGACCTGCTGTCTCTCCTTTCACTCAGTAGCACTGACACAGTGCCACTGTTCATAGAAACGCTAAAACAAGCTGTTTGGGCATAGTAGCACAAATTTTACTAAGAAGTAGAAACAAATCCTGACGCATTAAAGAAACGCTTCTTGCACTGCAAATAAGAGTGTATTTAATCTGAAACCAATATATTTCATTTTGGTAAGCTTGTATCTTAACATTGCATAAAGTGACATTCTCTTAAGGGAAAACAGCTTTTCAGCATCTGCGGAGCTGTGGTCTCTTCCTTCACTAGGGGCACTGAGACACTGCCACTGTGCATAGAAACGCTAAATGAGCTGTTTGGGCATAGTAGCACAAATTTTTCTTAGAAGTAGAAACAAATCTGACGCATTAAAGAAACGCCTTCCTGCACTGCAAATAACAGTTTAATTCATTTGAAACCATTATCTTTTATTTCTTTTATTTTTGCAAGCTTTATCTTAACATTGCATAAAGTGACATTTTGTTACAAGGAAAATAGCTTTTCAACATCTGTGGAGCTGCAGTCTCTTTTTTCACTCAGGAGCACTGTTACAGTGCCGCTGTTCATAGAAACGCTAAAATAAGCTGTTTGAGCATAGTAGCACTAACTTTACTTGAGGAGTAGAAATCATCTAACCACATTAAAGAAACGCCTTTCTGCATTGCAAATAAGAGTTTAATTCATTTGAAACCAATATCTTTCATTTTGTAAGCTTTGAAGTTATCTGACGCATTAAAGAAACGCCTTCCTGCACTGCAAATAAGAGTTAATTCATTTGAAACCAATATCTTTTATTTTAGCAAGCTTTGATCTTAACATTGCATAAAGTGACATTCTCTTACAGGGAAAACAGCTTTTCAGCGTCTGGGGAGCTGTGGTCTCTCCTTTCACTCAGGAACAACTGAAACAGTGCCACTGTGCATAGAAACGCTAAAATAAGCTGTTTGAGCATAGTAGCACTAACTTTACTTGAGGAGCAGAAACAATCTAACACATTAAAGAAACGCCTTTCTGCATTGCAAATAATAGTTTAATTCATTTAAAACCAATATATTGTATTTTAGAAAGATTTATCTAACATTGCAGAAAGTGACATTCTCTTACAGGGAAAACAGCTTTTTAGCAGCTGTGAGCTGCGGTATCTTCTTTTACTCAGGAACACTGAAACAGTGCCACTGTGCATAGAAACGCTAAAATAGCTGTTTGGGCATAGCAGCACAAATTTTACTTAGAAGTAGAAACAAATCTGACGCATTAAGTAACGCCTTCCTGCACTGCAAATAATAGTTTATTTCATTTAAACCAATATCTTTTATTTTAGCAAGCTTTTATCTTAACATTGTAGAAATAATAGTTTAATTCATTTAAAACCAATATCTTTTATTTTAGCAAGCTTTTATCTTAACATTGCAGAATGTGACATTCTCTCATCAGGGAAAACATCTTTTCAGGATCTGCGGAGCTGCGGTCTCTTCTTTTACTCAGTAGCACTGAAACAGTGCCACTGTTCATAGAAACGCTAAAATAAGCTGTTGGGCATAGTAGCACTAACTTTACTTGAGGAGTAGAAATCATCTAACACATTAAAGATAGGCCTTCCTGCACTGCAAATAAGAGCTTAATTCATTGGAAACCATTATCTTTTATTTCTTTTATTTTTGCAAGCTTTTATCTTAGCATTGCATAAAAAGACATTCTCTTACAGAGAAAACAGCTTTTGAGCGTCTGGGGAGCTGTGGTCTCTCCTTTCCTCAGGAACACTGAAACAGTGCCACTGTGCATAGAAACGCTAAAATGAGCTGTTTGGGCATAGTAGCACAAATTTTACTTAGAAGTAGAAACAAATCTGACGCATTAAAGAAACGCCTTCCTGCACTGCAAATAAGAGTTTAATTCATTTGAAACCATTATCTTTTATTTCTTTTATTTTTGCAAGCTTTTATCTTAACATTGCATAAAGTGACATTCTGTTACAAGGAAATAGCTTTTCAACATCTGTGGAGCTGCGGTCTCTTTTTTCACTCAGGAGCACTGTTACAGTGCCGCTGTTCATAGAAACGCTAAAATAAGCTTTTGAGCATAGTAGCACTAACTTTACTTGAGGAGCAGAAACAAATCTGACGCATTAAAGAAACGTTTCCTGAACTGCAAATAAGAGTTTAATTCATTTGAAACCAATATCTTTTATTTTCGCAAGCTTTTATCTTAACATTGCATAAAGTGACATTCTGTTACAAGAAAATTACTTTTCAACATCTGTGGAGCTGCGGTCTCTTTTTTCACTCAGGAGCACTGTTACAGTGCCGCTGTTCATAGAAACGCTAAAATAAGCTGTTTGAGCATAGTAGCACTAACTTTACTTGAGGAGCAGAAACAATCTAACACATTAAAGAACGCCTTTCTGCATTGCAAATAATAGTTTAATCATTTAAAACCAATATATTGTATTTTAGAAAGATTTTATCTTAACATTGCAGAAAGTGACATTCTCTTACAGGGAAAACAGCTTTTCAGCATCTGTGGAGCTGCGGTCTCTTCTTTTACTAAGGAACACTGAAACAGTGCCACTGTGCATAGAAACGCTAAATTAGCTGTTTGGGCATAGTAGCACTAACTTTACTTGAGGAGTAGAAATCATCTAACACATTAAAGAAAGGCCTTCCTGCACTGCAAATAAGAGTTTAATTCATTTAAAACCAATATCTTTTATTTAGCAAGCTGTTATCTTAACATTGCAGAATGTGACATTCTCTTACAGGGAAAACAGCTTTCAGCGTCTGGGGAGCTGTGGTCTCTCCTTTTACTCAGTAGCACTGACACAGTGCCACTGTTCATAGAAACGCTAAAATAACTTGTTTGGGCATAGCAGCACTAACTTTACTTGAGAAGCAGAACAAATCTGACGCATTAAAGAAACGTTTTCCTGAACTGCAAATAAGTGTTTAATTCATTTGAAACCAATATCTTTTATTTTCGCAAGCTTTTATCTTAACATTGCATAAAGTGACATTCTGTTACAAGGAAAATAGCTTTCCAACATCTGTGGAGCTGCGGTCTCTCCCTTTCACTCAGGAACACTGAAACAGTGCCACTGTGCATAGAAACGCTAAAATGAGTTTTTTGGGCATAGTAGCACAAATTTTACTTAGAAGTAGAAACAAATCTGACGCATTAAAGAAACGCCTTCTGCACTGCAAATAACAGTTTAATTCATTGAACCATTATCTTTTATTTCTTTTATTTTTGCAAGCTTTTATCTTAACATTGCATAAAGTGACATTCTGTTACAAGGAAAATAGCTTTTCAACATCTGTGGAGCTGCGGTCTCTTTTTTCACTCAGGAGCACTGTTACAGTGCCGCTGTTCATAGAAACGCTAAAATAAGCTGTTTGAGTATAGTAGCACTAACTTTACTTGAGGAGTAGAAATCATCTAACACATTAAAGAAACGCCTTTCTGCATTGCAAATAAGAGTTTAATTCATTTGAAACCAATATCTTTCATTTTGGTAAGCTTTGAACTTATCTGACGCATTAAAGAAACGCCTTCCTGCACTGCAAATAATAGTTTAATTCATTTAAAACCAATATCTTTTATTTTAGCAAGCTGTTATCTTAACATTGCAGAATGTGACATTCTCTTACAGGGAAAACATCTTTTCAGCATCTGCGCAGCTGCTGTCTCTCCTTTCACTCAGTAGCACTGACACAGTGCCACTGTTCATAGAAACGCTAAAATAAGCTGTTTGGGCATAGTAGCACAAATTTTACTAAGAAGTAGAAACAAATCTGACGCATTAAAGAAACGCCTTCCTGCACTGCAAATAAGAGTGTATTTAATCTGAAACCAATATCTTTTATTTTCGCAAGCTTTGATCTTAACATTGCATGAAGTGACATTCTCTTAGAGGGAAAACAGCGTTTCAGCATCAGTGGAGTTGTGGTCTCTTCTTTCACTCAGGAGCACTGTCACAGTGCCATTGTTCATAGAAACGCTAAAATAAGCTGTTTGAGCATAGTAGCACTAACTTTACTTGAGGAGCAGAAACAATCTAACAAATTACACAAACGCCTTTCTGCATTGCAAATAAAAGTTTATTTCATTTAAAACCAATATCTTTTATTTTAGTAGGCTTTTATCTTAACATTGCAGAATGTGACATTCTCTTACAGGGAAAACATCTTTTCAGCATCTGCGGACCTGCTGTCTCTCCTTTCACTCAGTAGCACTGACACAGTGCCACTGTTCATAGAAACGCTAAAATAAGCTGTTTGGGCATAGTAGCACAAATTTTACTAAGAAGTAGAAACAAATCTGACGCATTAAAGAAACGCCTTCCTGCACTGCAAATAAGAGTGTATTTAATCTGAAACCAATATATTTCATTTTGGTAAGCTTGTATCTTAACATTGCATAAAGTGACATTCTCTTACAGGGAAAACAGCTTTTCAGCATCTGCGGAGCTGTGGTCTCTTCCTTCACTAAGGGGCACTGAGACACTGCCACTGTGCATAGAAACGCTAAAATGAGCTGTTTGGGCATAGTAGCACAAATTTTTCTTAGAAGTAGAAACAAATCTGACGCATTAAAGAAACGCCTTCCTGCACTGCAAATAACAGTTTAATTCATTTGAAACCATTATCTTTTATTTCTTTTATTTTTGCAAGCTTTTATCTTAACATTGCATAAAGTGACATTTTGTTACAAGGAAAATAGCTTTTCAACATCTGTGGAGCTGCAGTCTCTTTTTTCACTCAGGAGCACTGTTACAGTGCCGCTGTTCATAGAAACGCTAAAATAAGCTGTTTGAGCATAGTAGCACTAACTTTACTTGAGGAGTAGAAATCATCTAACACATTAAAGAAACGCCTTTCTGCATTGCAAATAAGAGTTTAATTCATTTGAAACCAATATCTTTCATTTTGGTAAACTTTGAAGTTATCTGACGCATTAAAGAAACGCCTTCCTGCACTGCAAATAAGAGTTTAATTCATTTGAAACCAATATCTTTTATTTTAGCAAGCTTTGATCTTAACATTGCATAAAGTGACATTCTCTTACAGGGAAAACAGCTTTTCAGCGTCTGGGGAGCTGTGGTCTCTCCTTTCACTCAGGAACACTGAAACAGTGCCACTGTGCATAGAAACGCTAAAATAAGCTGTTTGAGCATAGTAGCACTAACTTTACTTGAGGAGCAGAAACAATCTAACACATTAAAGAAACGCCTTTCTGCATTGCAAATAATAGTTTAATTCATTTAAAACCAATATATTGTATTTTAGAAAGATTTTATCTTAACATTGCAGAAAGTGACATTCTCTTACAGGGAAAACAGCTTTTTAGCAGCTGTGGAGCTGCGGTATCTTCTTTTACTCAGGAACACTGAAACAGTGCCACTGTGCATAGAAACGCTAAAATAAGCTGTTTGGGCATAGCAGCACAAATTTTACTTAGAAGTAGAAACAAATCTGACGCATTAAAGTAACGCCTTCCTGCACTGCAAATAATAGTTTATTTCATTTAAAACCAATATCTTTTATTTTAGCAAGCTTTTATCTTAACATTGTAGAAATAATAGTTTAATTCATTTAAAATCAATATCTTTTATTTTAGCAAGCTTTTATCTTAACATTGCAGAATGTGACATTCTCTCACAGGGAAAACATCTTTTCAGCATCTGCGGAGCTGCGGTCTCTTCTTTTACTCAGTAGCACTGAAACAGTGCCACTGTTCATAGAAACGCTAAAATAAGCTGTTTGGGCATAGTAGCACTAACTTTACTTGAGGAGTAGAAATCATCTAACACATTAAAGATAGGCCTTCCTGCACTGCAAATAAGAGCTTAATTCATTTGAAACCATTATCTTTTATTTCTTTTATTTTTGCAAGCTTTTATCTTAGCATTGCATAAAAAGACATTCTCTTACAGAGAAAACAGCTTTTGAGCGTCTGGGGAGCTGTGGTCTCTCCTTTCACTCAGGAACACTGAAACAGTGCCACTGTGCATAGAAACGCTAAAATGAGCTGTTTGGGCATAGTAGCACAAATTTTACTTAGAAGTAGAAACAAATCTGACGCATTAAAGAAACGCCTTCCTGCACTGCAAATAAGAGTTTAATTCATTTGAAACCATTATCTTTTATTTCTTTTATTTTTGCAAGCTTTTATCTTAACATTGCATAAAGTGACATTCTGTTAAAAGGAAAATAGCTTTTCAACATCTGTGGAGCTGCGGTCTCTTTTTTCACTCAGGAGCACTGTTACAGTGCCGCTGTTCATAGAAACGCTAAAATAAGCTTTTTGAGCATAGTAGCACTAACTTTACTTGAGGAGCAGAAACAAATCTGACGCATTAAAGAAACGTTTCCTGAACTGCAAATAAGAGTTTAATTCATTTGAAACCAATATCTTTTATTTTCGCAAGCTTTTATCTTAACATTGCATAAAGTGACATTCTGTTACAAGGAAAATTACTTTTCAACATCTGTGGAGCTGCGGTCTCTTTTTTCACTCAGGAGCACTGTTACAGTGCCGCTGTTCATAGAAACGCTAAAATAAGCTGTTTGAGCATAGTAGCACTAACTTTACTTGAGGAGCAGAAACAATCTAACACATTAAAGAAACGCCTTTCTGCATTGCAAATAATAGTTTAATTCATTTAAAACCAATATATTGTATTTTAGAAAGATTTTATCTTAACATTGCAGAAAGTGACATTCTCTTACAGGGAAAACAGCTTTTCAGCATCTGTGGAGCTGCGGTCTCTTCTTTTACTAAGGAACACTGAAACAGTGCCACTGTGCATAGAAACGCTAAAATTAGCTGTTTGGGCATAGTAGCACTAACTTTACTTGAGGAGTAGAAATCATCTAACACATTAAAGAAAGGCCTTCCTGCACTGCAAATAAGAGTTTAATTCATTTAAAACCAATATCTTTTATTTTAGCAAGCTGTTATCTTAACATTGCAGAATGTGACATTCTGTTACAAGGAAAATAGCTTTCCAACATCTGTGGAGCTGCGGTCTCTCCTTTCACTCAGGAACACTGAAACAGTGCCACTGTGCATAGAAACGCTAAAATGAGCTGTTTGGGCATAGCAGCACTAACTTTACTTGAGAAGCAGAAACAAATCTGACGCATTAAAGAAACGTTTTCCTGAACTGCAAATAAGTGTTTAATTCATTTGAAACCAATATCTTTTATTTTCGCAAGCTTTTATCTTAACATTGCATAAAGTGACATTCTGTTACAAGGAAAATAGCTTTC
This sequence comes from Spinibarbus caldwelli, assembly GCA_039654775.1. Lineage (NCBI taxonomy): Eukaryota > Metazoa > Chordata > Actinopteri > Cypriniformes > Cyprinidae > Spinibarbus > Spinibarbus caldwelli. The sequence continues at coordinate 219,478 of JBCAMP010000204.1, read as the reverse complement.
CAACATCTGTGGAGCTGCGGTCTCTCCTTTCACTCAGGAACACTGAAACAGTGCCACTGTGCATAGAAACGCTAAAATGAGCTGTTTGGGCATAGTAGCACAAATTTTACTTAGAAGTAGAAACAAATCTGACGCATTAAAGAAACGCCTTCCTGCACTGCAAATAACAGTTTAATTCATTTGAAACCATTATCTTTTATTTCTTTTATTTTTGCAAGCTTTTATCTTAACATTGCATAAAGTGACATTCTGTTACAAGGAAAATAGCTTTTCAACATCTGTGGAGCTGCGGTCTCTTTTTTCACTCAGGAGCACTGTTACAGTGCCGCTGTTCATAGAAACGCTAAAATAAGCTATTTGAGTATAGTAGCACTAACTTTACTTGAGGAGTAGAAATCATCTAACACATTAAAGAAACGCCTTTCTGCATTGCAAATAAGAGTTTAATTCATTTGAAACCAATATCTTTCATTTTGGTAAGCTTTGAACTTATCTGACGCATTAAAGAAACGCCTTCCTGCACTGCAAATAATAGTTTAATTCATTTAAAACCAATATCTTTTATTTTAGCAAGCTGTTATCTTAACATTGCAGAATGTGACATTCTCTTACAGGGAAAACATCTTTTCAGCATCTGCGCAGCTGCTGTCTCTCCTTTCACTCAGTAGCACTGACACAGTGCCACTGTTCATAGAAACGCTAAAATAAGCTGTTTGGGCAAAGTAGCACTAACTTTACTTGAGAAGCAGAAACAAATCTGACGCATTAAAGAAACGTCTTCCTGAACTGCAAATAAGAGTTTAATTCATTTGAAACCAATATCTTTTATTTTAGCAAGCTTTGATCTTAACATTGCATAAAGTGACATTCTATTACAGGGAAAACAGCTTTTCAGCGTCTGGGGACCTGTGGTCTCTCCTTTCACTCAGGAACACTGAAACAGTGCCACTGTTCATAGAAACGCTAAAATAAGCTGTTTGGGCATAGTAGCACTAAATTTACTTGAGAAGCAGAAACAAATCTGACGCATTAAAGAAACGTTTTCCTGAACTGCAAATAAGAGTTTAATTCATTTGAAACCAATATCTTTTCTTTTCGCAAGCTTTTATCTTAACATTGCATAAAGTGACATTCTGTTACAAGGAAAATAGCTTTTCAACATCTGTGGAGCTGCGGTCTCTTTTTTCACTCAGGAGCACTGTTACAGTGCCGCTGTTCATAGAAACGCTAAAATAAGCTGTTTGAGCATAGTAGCACTAACTTTACTTGAGGAGCAGAAACAATCTAACACATTAAAGAAACGCCTTTCTGCATTGCAAATAATAGTTTAATTCATTTAAAACCAATATATTGTATTTTAGAAAGATTTTATCTTAACATTGCAGAAAGTGACATTCTCTTACAGGGAAAACAGCTTTTCAGCATCTGTGGAGCTGCGGTCTCTTCTTTTACTCAGGAACACTGAAACAGTGCCACTGTGCATAGAAACGCTAAAATAAGCTGTTTGGGCATAGTAGCACTAACTTTACTTGAGGAGTAGAAATCATCTAACACATTAAAGAAAGGCCTTCCTGCACTGCAAATAAGAGTTTAATTCATTTAAAACCAATATCTTTTATTTTAGCAAGCTGTTATCTTAACATTGCAGAATGTGACATTCTCTTACAGGGAAAACAGCTTTTCAGCGTCTGGGGAGCTGAGGTCTCTCCTGTCACTCAGTAGCACTGACACAGTGCCACTGTTCATAGAAACGCTAAAATAACCTGTTTGGGCATAGTAGCACTAAATTTACTTGAGAAGCAGAAACAAATCTGACGCATTAAAGAAACGTTTTCCTGAACTGCAAATAAGAGTTTAATTCATTTGAAACCAATATCTTTTCTTTTCGCAAGCTTTTATCTTAACATTGCATAAAGTGACATTCTGTTACAAGGAAAATAGCTTTTCAACATCTGTGGAGCTGCGGTCTCTTTTTTCACTCAGGAGCACTGTTACAGTGCCGCTGTTCATAGAAACGCTAAAATAAGCTGTTTGAGCATAGTAGCACTAAATTTACTTGAGGAGTAGAAACAATCTAACACATTAAAGAAACGCCTTTCTGCATTGCAAATAATAGTTTAATTCATTTAAAACCAATATATTTTATTTTAGCAAGCTTTTATCTTAACATTGCAGAAAGTGACATTCTCTTACAGGGAAAACAGCTTTTCAGCATCTGCGGAGCTGCGGTCTCTCCTTTCACTCAGGAACACTGACACAATGCCACTGTTCATAGAAACACTAAAATAACCTGTTTGGGCATAGTAGCACTAACTTTACTTGAGGAGCAGAAACAAATCTGAGGAATTAAAGAAACATCTTCCTGAACTGCAAATAAGAGTTTAATTGATTTGAAACCAATATCTTTTATTTTAGCAAGCTTTTATCTTAACATTGCAGAATGTGACATTCTCTTACAGGGAAAACAGCTTTTCAGCATCTGCGGAGCTGCGGTCTCTCCTTTCACTCAGGAACACTGACACAGTGCTACTGTTCATAGAAACGCTAAAATAACCTGTTTGGGCATAGTAGCACTAACTTTACTTGAGGAGCAGAAACAAATCTGAGGAATTAAAGAAACATCTTCCTGAACTGCAAATAAGAGTTTAATTCATTTGAAATCAATATCTTTTATTTTCGCAAGCTTTGATCTTAACATTGCAGAATGTGACATTCTCTTACAGGGAAAACAGCTTTTCAGCATCTGCGGAGCTGCGGTCTCTCCTTTCACTCAGGAACACTGACACAGTGCTACTGTTCATAGAAACGCTAAAATAACCTGTTTGGGCATAGGAGCACTAACTTTACTTGAGGAGCAGAAACAAATCTGAGGAATTAAAGAAACATCTTCCTGAACTGCAAATAAGAGTTTAATTCATTTGAAATCAATATCTTTTATTTTCGCAAGCTTTGATCTTAACATTGCATGAAGTGACATTCTCTTAGAGGGAAAACAGCGTTTCAGCATCAGTGGAGTTGTGGTCTCTTCTTTCACTCAGGAGCACTGTCACAGTGCCATTGTTCATAGAAACGCTAAAATAAGCTGTTTGAGCATAGTAGCACTAACTTTACTTGAGGAGCAGAAACAATCTAACAAATTACACAAACGCCTTTCTGCATTGCAAATAAAAGTTTAATTCATTTAAAACCAATATATTGTATTTTAGCAAGATTTTATCTTAACATTGCAGAAAGTGACATTCTCTTACAGGGAAAAGAGCTTTTCAGCATCTGTGGAGCTGCGGTCTCTTCTTTTACTCAGGAACACTGAAACAGTGCCACTGTGCATAGAAACGCTAAAATAAGCTGTTTGGGCATAGTAGCACAAATTTTACTAAGAAGTAGAAACAAATCTGACGCATTAAAGAAACGCCTTCCTGCACTGCAAATAAGAGTGTATTTAATCTGAAACCAATATATTTCATTTTGGTAAGCTTGTATCTTAACATTGCATGAAGTGACATTCTCTTACAGGGAAAACAGCTTTTCAGCATCTGCGGAGCTGTGGTCTCTTCCTTCACTAAGGGGCACTGAGACACTGCCACTGTGCATAGAAACGCTAAAATAAGCTGTTTGAGCATAGTAGCACTAACTTTACTTGAGGAGCAGAAACAATCTAACACATTAAAGAAACGCCTTTCTGCATTGCAAATAAAAGTTTAATTCATTTGAAACCAATATCTTTTATTTTCGCAAGCTTTTATCTTAGCATTGCATAAAAAGACATTCTCTTACAGAGAAAACACCTTTTGAGCATCTGGGGAGCTGTGGTCTCTCCTTTCACTCAGGAACACTGAAACAGTGCCACTGTGCATAGAAACGCTAAAATGAGCTGTTTGGGCATAGTAGCACAAATTTTACTTAGAAGTAGAAACAAATCTGACGCATTAAAGAAACGCCTTCCTGCACTGCAAATAACAGTTTAATTCATTTGAAACCATTATCTTTTATTTCTTTTATTTTTGCAAGCTTTTATCTTAACATTGCATAAAGTGACATTCTGTTACAAGGAAAATAGCTTTTCAACATCTGTGGAGCTGCAGTCTCTTTTTTCACTCAGGAGCACTGTTACAGTGCCGCTGTTCATAGAAACGCTAAAATAAGCTGTTTGAGCATAGTAGCACTAACTTTACTTGAGGAGTAGAAATCATCTAACACATTAAAGAAACGCCTTTCTGCATTGCAAATAAGAGTTTAATTCATTTGAAACCAATATCTTTCATTTTGGTAAGCTTTGAAGTTATCTGACGCATTAAAGAAACGCCTTCCTGCACTGCAAATAATAGTTTAATTCATTTAAAACCAATATCTTTTATTTTAGCAAGCTGTTATCTTAACATTGCAGAATGTGACATTCTCTTACAGGGAAAACATCTTTTCAGCATCTGCGGAGCTGCTGTCTCTCCTTTCACTCAGTAGCACTGACACAGTGCCACTGTTCATAGAAACGCTAAAATAAGCTGTTTGGGCAAAGTAGCACTAACTTTACTTGAGAAGCAGAAACAAATCTGACGCAGGAAAGAAACGTCTTCCTGAACTGCAAATAAGAGTTTAATTCATTTGAAACCAATATCTTTTATTTTAGCAAGCTTTGATCTTAACATTGCATAAAGTGACATTCTCTTACAGGGAAAACAGCTTTTCAGCGTCTGGGGAGCTGTGGTCTCTCCTTTCACTCAGGAACACTGAAACAGTGCCACTGTGCATAGAAACGCTAAAATAAGCTGTTTGAGCATAGTAGCACTAACTTTACTTGAGGAGCAGAAACAATCTAACACATTAAAGAAACGCCTTTCTGCATTGCAAATAATAGTTTAATTCATTTAAAACCAATATATTGTATTTTAGAAAGATTTTATCTTAACATTGCAGAAAGTGACATTCTCTTACAGGGAAAACAGCTTTTTAGCAGCTGTGGAGCTGCGGTATCTTCTTTTACTCAGGAACACTGAAACAGTGCCACTGTGCATAGAAACGCTAAAATAAGCTGTTTGGGCATAGTAGCACAAATTTTACTTAGAAGTAGAAACAAATCTGACGCATTAAAGTAACGCCTTCCTGCACTGCAAATAATAGTTTATTTCATTTAAAACCAATATCTTTTATTTTAGCAAGCTTTTATCTTAACATTGTAGAAATAATAGTTTAATTCATTTAAAACCAATATCTTTTATTTTAGCAAGCTTTTATCTTAACATTGCAGAATGTGACATTCTCTCACAGGGAAAACATCTTTTCAGCATCTGCGGAGCTGCGGTCTCTTCTTTTACTCAGTAGCACTGAAACAGTGCCACTGTTCATAGAAACGCTAAAATAAGCTGTTTGGGCATAGTAGCACTAACTTTACTTGAGGAGTAGAAATCATCTAACACATTAAAGATAGGCCTTCCTGCACTGCAAATAAGAGCTTAATTCATTTGAAACCATTATCTTTCATTTCTTTTATTTTTGCAAGCTTTTATCTTAGCATTGCATAAAAAGACATTCTCTTACAGAGAAAACAGCTTTTGAGCGTCTGGGGAGCTGTGGTCTCTCCTTTCACACTGGAACACTGAAACAGTGCCACTGTGCATAGAAACGCTAAAATGAGCTGTTTGGGCATAGTAGCACAAATTTTACTTAGAAGTAGAAACAAATCTGACGCATTAAAGAAACGCCTTCCTGCACTGCAAATAAGAGTTTAATTCATTTGAAACCATTATCTTTTATTTCTTTTATTTTTGCAAGCTTTTATCTTAACATTGCATAAAGTGACATTCTGTTAAAAGTAAAATAGCTTTTCAACATCTGTGGAGCTGCGGTCTCTTTTTTCACTCAGGAGCACTGTTACAGTGCCGCTGTTCATAGAAACGCTAAAATAAGCTTTTTGAGCATAGTAGCACTAACTTTACTTGAGGAGCAGAAACAAATCTGACGCATTAAAGAAACGTTTCCTGAACTGCAAATAAGAGTTTAATTCATTTGAAACCAATATCTTTTATTTTCGCAAGCTTTTATCTTAACATTGCATAAAGTGACATTCTGTTACAAGGAAAATTACTTTTCAACATCTGTGGAGCTGCGGTCTCTTTTTTCACTCAGGAGCACTGTTACAGTGCCGCTGTTCATAGAAACGCTAAAATAAGCTGTTTGAGCATAGTAGCACTAACTTTACTTGAGGAGCAGAAACAATCTAACACATTAAAGAAACGCCTTTCTGCATTGCAAATAATAGTTTAATTCATTTAAAACCAATATATTGTATTTTAGAAAGATTTTATCTTAACATTGCAGAAAGTGACATTCTCTTACAGGGAAAACAGCTTTTCAGCATCTGTGGAGCTGCGGTCTCTTCTTTTACTAAGGAACACTGAAACAGTGCCACTGTGCATAGAAACGCTAAAATTAGCTGTTTGGGCATAGTAGCACTAACTTTACTTGAGGAGTAGAAATCATCTAACACATTAAAGAAAGGCCTTCCTGCACTGCAAATAAGAGTTTAATTCATTTAAAACCAATATCTTTTATTTTAGCAAGCTGTTATCTTAACATTGCAGAATGTGACATTCTCTTACAGGGAAAACAGCTTTTCAGCGTCTGGGGAGCTGTGGTCTCTCCTTTTACTCAGTAGCACTGACACAGTGCCACTGTTCATAGAAACGCTAAAATAACTTGTTTGGGCATAGCAGCACTAACTTTACTTGAGAAGCAGAAACAAATCTGACGCATTAAAGAAACGTTTTCCTGAACTGCAAATAAGTGTTTAATTCATTTGAAACCAATATCTTTTATTTTCGCAAGCTTTTATCTTAACATTGCATAAAGTGACATTCTGTTACAAGGAAAATAGCTTTCCAACATCTGTGGAGCTGCGGTCTCTCCTTTCACTCAGGAACACTGAAACAGTGCCACTGTGCATAGAAACGCTAAAATGAGCTGTTTGGGCATAGTAGCACAAATTTTACTTAGAAGTAGAAACAAATCTGACGCATTAAAGAAACGCCTTCCTGCACTGCAAATAACAGTTTAATTCATTTGAAACCATTATCTTTTATTTCTTTTATTTTTGCAAGCTTTTATCTTAACATTGCATAAAGTGACATTCTGTTACAAGGAAAATAGCTTTTCAACATCTGTGGAGCTGCGGTCTCTTTTTTCACTCAGGAGCACTGTTACAGTGCCGCTGTTCATAGAAACGCTAAAATAAGCTGTTTGAGTATAGTAGCACTAACTTTACTTGAGGAGTAGAAATCATCTAACACATTAAAGAAACGCCTTTCTGCATTGCAAATAAGAGTTTAATTCATTTGAAACCAATATCTTTCATTTTGGTAAGCTTTGAACTTATCTGACGCATTAAAGAAACGCCTTCCTGCACTGCAAATAATAGTTTAATTCATTTAAAACCAATATCTTTTATTTTAGCAAGCTGTTATCTTAACATTGCAGAATGTGACATTCTCTTACAGGGAAAACATCTTTTCAGCATCTGCGCAGCTGCTGTCTCTCCTTTCACTCAGTAGCACTGACACAGTGCCACTGTTCATAGAAACGCTAAAATAAGCTGTTTGGGCAAAGTAGCACTAACTTTACTTGAGAAGCAGAAACAAATCTGACGCATTAAAGAAACGTCTTCCTGAACTGCAAATAAGAGTTTAATTCATTTGAAACCAATATCTTTTATTTTAGCAAGCTTTGATCTTAACATTGCATAAAGTGACATTCTATTACAGGGAAAACAGCTTTTCAGCGTCTGGGGAGCTGTGGTCTCTCCTTTCACTCAGGAACACTGAAACAGTGCCACTGTTCATAGAAACGCTAAAATAAGCTGTTTGGGCATAGTAGCACTAAATTTACTTGAGAAGCAGAAACAAATCTGACGCATTAAAGAAACGTTTTCCTGAACTGCAAATAAGAGTTTAATTCATTTGAAACCAATATCTTTTCTTTTCGCAAGCTTTTATCTTAACATTGCATAAAGTGACATTCTGTTACAAGGAAAATAGCTTTTCAACATCTGTGGAGCTGCGGTCTCTTTTTTCACTCAGGAGCACTGTTACAGTGCCGCTGTTCATAGAAACGCTAAAATAAGCTGTTTGAGCATAGTAGCACTAACTTTACTTGAGGAGCAGAAACAATCTAACACATTAAAGAAACGCCTTTCTGCATTGCAAATAATAGTTTAATTCATTTAAAACCAATATATTGTATTTTAGAAAGATTTTATCTTAACATTGCAGAAAGTGACATTCTCTTACAGGGAAAACAGCTTTTCAGCATCTGTGGAGCTGCGGTCTCTTCTTTTACTCAGGAACACTGAAACAGTGCCACTGTGCATAGAAACGCTAAAATAAGCTGTTTGGGCATAGTAGCACTAACTTTACTTGAGGAGTAGAAATCATCTAACACATTAAAGAAAGGCCTTCCTGCACTGCAAATAAGAGTTTAATTCATTTAAACCAATATCTTTTATTTTAGCAAGCTGTCATCTTAACATTGCAGAATGTGACATTCTCTTACAGGGAAAACAGCTTTTCAGCGTCTGGGGAGCTGAGGTCTCTCCTGTCACTCAGTAGCACTGACACAGTGCCACTGTTCATAGAAACGCTAAAATAACCTGTTTGGGCATAGTAGCACTAAATTTACTTGAGAAGCAGAAACAAATCTGACGCATTAAAGAAACGTTTTCCTGAACTGCAAATAAGAGTTTAATTCATTTGAAACCAATATCTTTTCTTTTCGCAAGCTTTTATCTTAACATTGCATAAAGTGACATTCTGTTACAAGGAAAATAGCTTTTCAACATCTGTGGAGCTGCGGTCTCTTTTTTCACTCAGGAGCACTGTTACAGTGCCGCTGTTCATAGAAACGCTAAAATAAGCTGTTTGAGCATAGTAGCACTAAATTTACTTGAGGAGTAGAAACAATCTAACACATTAAAGAAACGCCTTTCTGCATTGCAAATAATAGTTTAATTCATTTAAAACCAATATATTTTATTTTAGCAAGCTTTTATCTTAACATTGCAGAAAGTGACATTCTCTTACAGGGAAAACAGCTTTTCAGCATCTGCGGAGCTGCGGTCTCTCCTTTCACTCAGGAACACTGACACAATGCCACTGTTCATAGAAACACTAAAATAACCTGTTTGGGCATAGTAGCACTAACTTTACTTGAGGAGCAGAAACAAATCTGAGGAATTAAAGAAACATCTTCCTGAACTGCAAATAAGAGTTTAATTGATTTGAAACCAATATCTTTTATTTTAGCAAGCTTTTATCTTAACATTGCAGAATGTGACATTCTCTTACAGGGAAAACAGCTTTTCAGCATCTGCGGAGCTGCGGTCTCTCCTTTCACTCAGGAACACTGACACAGTGCTACTGTTCATAGAAACGCTAAAATAACCTGTTTGGGCATAGGAGCACTAACTTTACTTGAGGAGCAGAAACAAATCTGAGGAATTAAAGAAACATCTTCCTGAACTGCAAATAAGAGTTTAATTCATTTGAAATCAATATCTTTTATTTTCGCAAGCTTTGATCTTAACATTGCATGAAGTGACATTCTCTTAGAGGGAAAACAGCGTTTCAGCATCAGTGGAGTTGTGGTCTCTTCTTTCACTCAGGAGCACTGTCACAGTGCCATTGTTCATAGAAACGCTAAAATAAGCTGTTTGAGCATAGTAGCACTAACTTTACTTGAGGAGCAGAAACAATCTAACAAATTACACAAACGCCTTTCTGCATTGCAAATAAAAGTTTAATTCATTTAAAACCAATATATTGTATTTTAGCAAGATTTTATCTTAACATTGCATGAAGTGACATTCTCTTACAGGGAAAACAGCTTTTCAGCATCTGCGGAGCTGTGGTCTCTTCTTTTACTCAGGAACACTGAAACAGTGCCACTGTGCATAGAAACGCTAAAATAAGCTGTTTGGGCATAGTAGCACAAATTTTACTAAGAAGTAGAAACAAATCTGACGCATTAAAGAAACGCCTTCCTGCACTGCAAATAAGAGTGTATTTAATCTGAAACCAATATATTTCATTTTGGTAAGCTTGTATCTTAACATTGCATGAAGTGACATTCTCTTACAGGGAAAACAGCTTTTCAGCATCTGCGGAGCTGTGGTCTCTTCCTTCACTAAGGGGCACTGAGACACTGCCACTGTGCATAGAAACGCTAAAATAAGCTGTTTGAGCATAGTAGCACTAACTTTACTTGAGGAGCAGAAACAATCTAACACATTAAAGAAACGCCTTTCTGCATTGCAATTAATAGTTTAATTCATTTAAAACCAATATATTGTATTTTAGAAAGATTTTATCTTAACATTGCAGAAAGTGACATTCTCTTACAGGGAAAACAGCTTTTTAGCAGCTGTGGAGCTGCGGTATCTTCTTTTACTCAGGAACACTGAAACAGTGCCACTGTGCATAGAAACGCTAAAATAAGCTGTTTGGGCATAGTAGCACAAATTTTACTTAGAAGTAGAAACAAATCTGACGCATTAAAGTAACGCCTTCCTGCACTGCAAATAATAGTTTATTTCATTTAAAACCAATATCTTTTATTTTAGCAAGCTTTTATCTTAACATTGTAGAAATAATAGTTTAATTCATTTAAAACCAATATCTTTTATTTTAGCAAGCTTTTATCTTAACATTGCAGAATGTGACATTCTCTCACAGGGAAAACATCTTTTCAGCATCTGCGGAGCTGCGGTCTCTTCTTTTACTCAGTAGCACTGAAACAGTGCCACTGTTCATAGAAACGCTAAAATAAGCTGTTTGGGCATAGTAGCACTAACTTTACTTGAGGAGTAGAAATCATCTAACACATTAAAGATAGGCCTTCCTGCACTGCAAATAAGAGCTTAATTCATTTGAAACCATTATCTTTCATTTCTTTTATTTTTGCAAGCTTTTATCTTAGCATTGCATAAAAAGACATTCTCTTACAGAGAAAACAGCTTTTGAGCGTCTGGGGAGCTGTGGTCTCTCCTTTCACACTGGAACACTGAAACAGTGCCACTGTGCATAGAAACGCTAAAATGAGCTGTTTGGGCATAGTAGCACAAATTTTACTTAGAAGTAGAAACAAATCTGACGCATTAAAGAAACGCCTTCCTGCACTGCAAATAAGAGTTTAATTCATTTGAAACCATTATCTTTTATTTCTTTTATTTTTGCAAGCTTTTATCTTAACATTGCATAAAGTGACATTCTGTTAAAAGTAAAATAGCTTTTCAACATCTGTGGAGCTGCGGTCTCTTTTTTCACTCAGGAGCACTGTTACAGTGCCGCTGTTCATAGAAACGCTAAAATAAGCTTTTTGAGCATAGTAGCACTAACTTTACTTGAGGAGCAGAAACAAATCTGACGCATTAAAGAAACGTTTCCTGAACTGCAAATAAGAGTTTAATTCATTTGAAACCAATATCTTTTATTTTCGCAAGCTTTTATCTTAACATTGCATAAAGTGACATTCTGTTACAAGGAAAATTACTTTTCAACATCTGTGGAGCTGCGGTCTCTTTTTTCACTCAGGAGCACTGTTACAGTGCCGCTGTTCATAGAAACGCTAAAATAAGCTGTTTGAGCATAGTAGCACTAACTTTACTTGAGGAGCAGAAACAATCTAACACATTAAAGAAACGCCTTTCTGCATTGCAAATAATAGTTTAATTCATTTAAAACCAATATATTGTATTTTAGAAAGATTTTATCTTAACATTGCAGAAAGTGACATTCTCTTACAGGGAAAACAGCTTTTCAGCATCTGTGGAGCTGCGGTCTCTTCTTTTACTAAGGAACACTGAAACAGTGCCACTGTGCATAGAAACGCTAAAATTAGCTGTTTGGGCATAGTAGCACTAACTTTACTTGAGGAGTAGAAATCATCTAACACATTAAAGAAAGGCCTTCCTGCACTGCAAATAAGAGTTTAATTCATTTAAAACCAATATCTTTTATTTTAGCAAGCTGTTATCTTAACATTGCAGAATGTGACATTCTCTTACAGGGAAAACAGCTTTTCAGCGTCTGGGGAGCTGTGGTCTCTCCTTTTACTCAGTAGCACTGACACAGTGCCACTGTTCATAGAAACGCTAAAATAACTTGTTTGGGCATAGCAGCACTAACTTTACTTGAGAAGCAGAAACAAATCTGACGCATTAAAGAAACGTTTTCCTGAACTGCAAATAAGTGTTTAATTCATTTGAAACCAATATCTTTTATTTTCGCAAGCTTTTATCTTAACATTGCATAAAGTGACATTCTGTTACAAGGAAAATAGCTTTCCAACATCTGTGGAGCTGCGGTCTCTCCTTTCACTCAGGAACACTGAAACAGTGCCACTGTGCATAGAAACGCTAAAATGAGCTGTTTGGGCATAGTAGCACAAATTTTACTTAGAAGTAGAAACAAATCTGACGCATTAAAGAAACGCCTTCCTGCACTGCAAATAACAGTTTAATTCATTTGAAACCATTATCTTTTATTTCTTTTATTTTTGCAAGCTTTTATCTTAACATTGCATAAAGTGACATTCTGTTACAAGGAAAATAGCTTTTCAACATCTGTGGAGCTGCGGTCTCTTTTTTCACTCAGGAGCACTGTTACAGTGCCGCTGTTCATAGAAACGCTAAAATAAGCTGTTTGAGTATAGTAGCACTAACTTTACTTGAGGAGTAGAAATCATCTAACACATTAAAGAAACGCCTTTCTGCATTGCAAATAAGAGTTTAATTCATTTGAAACCAATATCTTTCATTTTGGTAAGCTTTGAACTTATCTGACGCATTAAAGAAACGCCTTCCTGCACTGCAAATAATAGTTTAATTCATTTAAAACCAATATCTTTTATTTTAGCAAGCTGTTATCTTAACATTGCAGAATGTGACATTCTCTTACAGGGAAAACATCTTTTCAGCATCTGCGCAGCTGCTGTCTCTCCTTTCACTCAGTAGCACTGACACAGTGCCACTGTTCATAGAAACGCTAAAATAAGCTGTTTGGGCAAAGTAGCACTAACTTTACTTGAGAAGCAGAAACAAATCTGACGCATTAAAGAAACGTCTTCCTGAACTGCAAATAAGAGTTTAATTCATTTGAAACCAATATCTTTTATTTTAGCAAGCTTTGATCTTAACATTGCATAAAGTGACATTCTATTACAGGGAAAACAGCTTTTCAGCGTCTGGGGAGCTGTGGTCTCTCCTTTCACTCAGGAACACTGAAACAGTGCCACTGTTCATAGAAACGCTAAAATAAGCTGTTTGGGCATAGTAGCACTAAATTTACTTGAGAAGCAGAAACAAATCTGACGCATTAAAGAAACGTTTTCCTGAACTGCAAATAAGAGTTTAATTCATTTGAAACCAATATCTTTTCTTTTCGCAAGCTTTTATCTTAACATTGCATAAAGTGACATTCTGTTACAAGGAAAATAGCTTTTCAACATCTGTGGAGCTGCGGTCTCTTTTTTCACTCAGGAGCACTGTTACAGTGCCGCTGTTCATAGAAACGCTAAAATAAGCTGTTTGAGCATAGTAGCACTAACTTTACTTGAGGAGCAGAAACAATCTAACACATTAAAGAAACGCCTTTCTGCATTGCAAATAATAGTTTAATTCATTTAAAACCAATATATTGTATTTTAGAAAGATTTTATCTTAACATTGCAGAAAGTGACATTCTCTTACAGGGAAAACAGCTTTTCAGCATCTGTGGAGCTGCGGTCTCTTCTTTTACTCAGGAACACTGAAACAGTGCCACTGTGCATAGAAACGCTAAAATAAGCTGTTTGGGCATAGTAGCACTAACTTTACTTGAGGAGTAGAAATCATCTAACACATTAAAGAAAGGCCTTCCTGCACTGCAAATAAGAGTTTAATTCATTTAAACCAATATCTTTTATTTTAGCAAGCTGTCATCTTAACATTGCAGAATGTGACATTCTCTTACAGGGAAAACAGCTTTTCAGCGTCTGGGGAGCTGAGGTCTCTCCTGTCACTCAGTAGCACTGACACAGTGCCACTGTTCATAGAAACGCTAAAATAACCTGTTTGGGCATAGTAGCACTAAATTTACTTGAGAAGCAGAAACAAATCTGACGCATTAAAGAAACGTTTTCCTGAACTGCAAATAAGAGTTTAATTCATTTGAAACCAATATCTTTTCTTTTCGCAAGCTTTTATCTTAACATTGCATAAAGTGACATTCTGTTACAAGGAAAATAGCTTTTCAACATCTGTGGAGCTGCGGTCTCTTTTTTCACTCAGGAGCACTGTTACAGTGCCGCTGTTCATAGAAACGCTAAAATAAGCTGTTTGAGCATAGTAGCACTAAATTTACTTGAGGAGTAGAAACAATCTAACACATTAAAGAAACGCCTTTCTGCATTGCAAATAATAGTTTAATTCATTTAAAACCAATATATTTTATTTTAGCAAGCTTTTATCTTAACATTGCAGAAAGTGACATTCTCTTACAGGGAAAACAGCTTTTCAGCATCTGCGGAGCTGCGGTCTCTCCTTTCACTCAGGAACACTGACACAATGCCACTGTTCATAGAAACACTAAAATAACCTGTTTGGGCATAGTAGCACTAACTTTACTTGAGGAGCAGAAACAAATCTGAGGAATTAAAGAAACATCTTCCTGAACTGCAAATAAGAGTTTAATTGATTTGAAACCAATATCTTTTATTTTAGCAAGCTTTTATCTTAACATTGCAGAATGTGACATTCTCTTACAGGGAAAACAGCTTTTCAGCATCTGCGGAGCTGCGGTCTCTCCTTTCACTCAGGAACACTGACACAGTGCTACTGTTCATAGAAACGCTAAAATAACCTGTTTGGGCATAGGAGCACTAACTTTACTTGAGGAGCAGAAACAAATCTGAGGAATTAAAGAAACATCTTCCTGAACTGCAAATAAGAGTTTAATTCATTTGAAATCAATATCTTTTATTTTCGCAAGCTTTGATCTTAACATTGCATGAAGTGACATTCTCTTAGAGGGAAAACAGCGTTTCAGCATCAGTGGAGTTGTGGTCTCTTCTTTCACTCAGGAGCACTGTCACAGTGCCATTGTTCATAGAAACGCTAAAATAAGCTGTTTGAGCATAGTAGCACTAACTTTACTTGAGGAGCAGAAACAATCTAACAAATTACACAAACGCCTTTCTGCATTGCAAATAAAAGTTTAATTCATTTAAAACCAATATATTGTATTTTAGCAAGATTTTATCTTAACATTGCATGAAGTGACATTCTCTTACAGGGAAAACAGCTTTTCAGCATCTGCGGAGCTGTGGTCTCTTCTTTTACTCAGGAACACTGAAACAGTGCCACTGTGCATAGAAACGCTAAAATAAGCTGTTTGGGCATAGTAGCACAAATTTTACTAAGAAGTAGAAACAAATCTGACGCATTAAAGAAACGCCTTCCTGCACTGCAAATAAGAGTGTATTTAATCTGAAACCAATATATTTCATTTTGGTAAGCTTGTATCTTAACATTGCATGAAGTGACATTCTCTTACAGGGAAAACAGCTTTTCAGCATCTGCGGAGCTGTGGTCTCTTCCTTCACTAAGGGGCACTGAGACACTGCCACTGTGCATAGAAACGCTAAAATAAGCTGTTTGAGCATAGTAGCACTAACTTTACTTGAGGAGCAGAAACAATCTAACACATTAAAGAAACGCCTTTCTGCATTGCAAATAATAGTTTAATTCATTTAAAACCAATATATTGTATTTTAGAAAGATTTTATCTTAACATTGCAGAAAGTGACATTCTCTTACAGGGAAAACAGCTTTTTAGCAGCTGTGGAGCTGCGGTATCTTCTTTTACTCAGGAACACTGAAACAGTGCCACTGTGCATAGAAACGCTAAAATAAGCTGTTTGGGCATAGTAGCACAAATTTTACTTAGAAGTAGAAACAAATCTGACGCATTAAAGTAACGCCTTCCTGCACTGCAAATAATAGTTTATTTCATTTAAAACCAATATCTTTTATTTTAGCAAGCTTTTATCTTAACATTGTAGAAATAATAGTTTAATTCATTTAAAACCAATATCTTTTATTTTAGCAAGCTTTTATCTTAACATTGCAGAATGTGACATTCTCTCACAGGGAAAACATCTTTTCAGCATCTGCGGAGCTGCGGTCTCTTCTTTTACTCAGTAGCACTGAAACAGTGCCACTGTTCATAGAAACGCTAAAATAAGCTGTTTGGGCATAGTAGCACTAACTTTACTTGAGGAGTAGAAATCATCTAACACATTAAAGATAGGCCTTCCTGCACTGCAAATAAGAGCTTAATTCATTTGAAACCATTATCTTTCATTTCTTTTATTTTTGCAAGCTTTTATCTTAGCATTGCATAAAAAGACATTCTCTTACAGAGAAAACAGCTTTTGAGCGTCTGGGGAGCTGTGGTCTCTCCTTTCACACTGGAACACTGAAACAGTGCCACTGTGCATAGAAACGCTAAAATGAGCTGTTTGGGCATAGTAGCACAAATTTTACTTAGAAGTAGAAACAAATCTGACGCATTAAAGAAACGCCTTCCTGCACTGCAAATAAGAGTTTAATTCATTTGAAACCATTATCTTTTATTTCTTTTATTTTTGCAAGCTTTTATCTTAACATTGCATAAAGTGACATTCTGTTAAAAGTAAAATAGCTTTTCAACATCTGTGGAGCTGCGGTCTCTTTTTTCACTCAGGAGCACTGTTACAGTGCCGCTGTTCATAGAAACGCTAAAATAAGCTTTTTGAGCATAGTAGCACTAACTTTACTTGAGGAGCAGAAACAAATCTGACGCATTAAAGAAACGTTTCCTGAACTGCAAATAAGAGTTTAATTCATTTGAAACCAATATCTTTTATTTTCGCAAGCTTTTATCTTAACATTGCATAAAGTGACATTCTGTTACAAGGAAAATTACTTTTCAACATCTGTGGAGCTGCGGTCTCTTTTTTCACTCAGGAGCACTGTTACAGTGCCGCTGTTCATAGAAACGCTAAAATAAGCTGTTTGAGCATAGTAGCACTAACTTTACTTGAGGAGCAGAAACAATCTAACACATTAAAGAAACGCCTTTCTGCATTGCAAATAATAGTTTAATTCATTTAAAACCAATATATTGTATTTTAGAAAGATTTTATCTTAACATTGCAGAAAGTGACATTCTCTTACAGGGAAAACAGCTTTTCAGCATCTGTGGAGCTGCGGTCTCTTCTTTTACTAAGGAACACTGAAACAGTGCCACTGTGCATAGAAACGCTAAAATTAGCTGTTTGGGCATAGTAGCACTAACTTTACTTGAGGAGTAGAAATCATCTAACACATTAAAGAAAGGCCTTCCTGCACTGCAAATAAGAGTTTAATTCATTTAAAACCAATATCTTTTATTTTAGCAAGCTGTTATCTTAACATTGCAGAATGTGACATTCTCTTACAGGGAAAACAGCTTTTCAGCGTCTGGGGAGCTGTGGTCTCTCCTTTTACTCAGTAGCACTGACACAGTGCCACTGTTCATAGAAACGCTAAAATAACTTGTTTGGGCATAGCAGCACTAACTTTACTTGAGAAGCAGAAACAAATCTGACGCATTAAAGAAACGTTTTCCTGAACTGCAAATAAGTGTTTAATTCATTTGAAACCAATATCTTTTATTTTCGCAAGCTTTTATCTTAACATTGCATAAAGTGACATTCTGTTACAAGGAAAATAGCTTTCCAACATCTGTGGAGCTGCGGTCTCTCCTTTCACTCAGGAACACTGAAACAGTGCCACTGTGCATAGAAACGCTAAAATGAGCTGTTTGGGCATAGTAGCACAAATTTTACTTAGAAGTAGAAACAAATCTGACGCATTAAAGAAACGCCTTCCTGCACTGCAAATAACAGTTTAATTCATTTGAAACCATTATCTTTTATTTCTTTTATTTTTGCAAGCTTTTATCTTAACATTGCATAAAGTGACATTCTGTTACAAGGAAAATAGCTTTTCAACATCTGTGGAGCTGCGGTCTCTTTTTTCACTCAGGAGCACTGTTACAGTGCCGCTGTTCATAGAAACGCTAAAATAAGCTGTTTGAGTATAGTAGCACTAACTTTACTTGAGGAGTAGAAATCATCTAACACATTAAAGAAACGCCTTTCTGCATTGCAAATAAGAGTTTAATTCATTTGAAACCAATATCTTTCATTTTGGTAAGCTTTGAACTTATCTGACGCATTAAAGAAACGCCTTCCTGCACTGCAAATAATAGTTTAATTCATTTAAAACCAATATCTTTTATTTTAGCAAGCTGTTATCTTAACATTGCAGAATGTGACATTCTCTTACAGGGAAAACATCTTTTCAGCATCTGCGCAGCTGCTGTCTCTCCTTTCACTCAGTAGCACTGACACAGTGCCACTGTTCATAGAAACGCTAAAATAAGCTGTTTGGGCAAAGTAGCACTAACTTTACTTGAGAAGCAGAAACAAATCTGACGCATTAAAGAAACGTCTTCCTGAACTGCAAATAAGAGTTTAATTCATTTGAAACCAATATCTTTTATTTTAGCAAGCTTTGATCTTAACATTGCATAAAGTGACATTCTATTACAGGGAAAACAGCTTTTCAGCGTCTGGGGAGCTGTGGTCTCTCCTTTCACTCAGGAACACTGAAACAGTGCCACTGTTCATAGAAACGCTAAAATAAGCTGTTTGGGCATAGTAGCACTAAATTTACTTGAGAAGCAGAAACAAATCTGACGCATTAAAGAAACGTTTTCCTGAACTGCAAATAAGAGTTTAATTCATTTGAAACCAATATCTTTTCTTTTCGCAAGCTTTTATCTTAACATTGCATAAAGTGACATTCTGTTACAAGGAAAATAGCTTTTCAACATCTGTGGAGCTGCGGTCTCTTTTTTCACTCAGGAGCACTGTTACAGTGCCGCTGTTCATAGAAACGCTAAAATAAGCTGTTTGAGCATAGTAGCACTAACTTTACTTGAGGAGCAGAAACAATCTAACACATTAAAGAAACGCCTTTCTGCATTGCAAATAATAGTTTAATTCATTTAAAACCAATATATTGTATTTTAGAAAGATTTTATCTTAACATTGCAGAAAGTGACATTCTCTTACAGGGAAAACAGCTTTTCAGCATCTGTGGAGCTGCGGTCTCTTCTTTTACTCAGGAACACTGAAACAGTGCCACTGTGCATAGAAACGCTAAAATAAGCTGTTTGGGCATAGTAGCACTAACTTTACTTGAGGAGTAGAAATCATCTAACACATTAAAGAAAGGCCTTCCTGCACTGCAAATAAGAGTTTAATTCATTTAAACCAATATCTTTTATTTTAGCAAGCTGTCATCTTAACATTGCAGAATGTGACATTCTCTTACAGGGAAAACAGCTTTTCAGCGTCTGGGGAGCTGAGGTCTCTCCTGTCACTCAGTAGCACTGACACAGTGCCACTGTTCATAGAAACGCTAAAATAACCTGTTTGGGCATAGTAGCACTAAATTTACTTGAGAAGCAGAAACAAATCTGACGCATTAAAGAAACGTTTTCCTGAACTGCAAATAAGAGTTTAATTCATTTGAAACCAATATCTTTTCTTTTCGCAAGCTTTTATCTTAACATTGCATAAAGTGACATTCTGTTACAAGGAAAATAGCTTTTCAACATCTGTGGAGCTGCGGTCTCTTTTTTCACTCAGGAGCACTGTTACAGTGCCGCTGTTCATAGAAACGCTAAAATAAGCTGTTTGAGCATAGTAGCACTAAATTTACTTGAGGAGTAGAAACAATCTAACACATTAAAGAAACGCCTTTCTGCATTGCAAATAATAGTTTAATTCATTTAAAACCAATATATTTTATTTTAGCAAGCTTTTATCTTAACATTGCAGAAAGTGACATTCTCTTACAGGGAAAACAGCTTTTCAGCATCTGCGGAGCTGCGGTCTCTCCTTTCACTCAGGAACACTGACACAATGCCACTGTTCATAGAAACACTAAAATAACCTGTTTGGGCATAGTAGCACTAACTTTACTTGAGGAGCAGAAACAAATCTGAGGAATTAAAGAAACATCTTCCTGAACTGCAAATAAGAGTTTAATTGATTTGAAACCAATATCTTTTATTTTAGCAAGCTTTTATCTTAACATTGCAGAATGTGACATTCTCTTACAGGGAAAACAGCTTTTCAGCATCTGCGGAGCTGCGGTCTCTCCTTTCACTCAGGAACACTGACACAGTGCTACTGTTCATAGAAACGCTAAAATAACCTGTTTGGGCATAGGAGCACTAACTTTACTTGAGGAGCAGAAACAAATCTGAGGAATTAAAGAAACATCTTCCTGAACTGCAAATAAGAGTTTAATTCATTTGAAATCAATATCTTTTATTTTCGCAAGCTTTGATCTTAACATTGCATGAAGTGACATTCTCTTAGAGGGAAAACAGCGTTTCAGCATCAGTGGAGTTGTGGTCTCTTCTTTCACTCAGGAGCACTGTCACAGTGCCATTGTTCATAGAAACGCTAAAATAAGCTGTTTGAGCATAGTAGCACTAACTTTACTTGAGGAGCAGAAACAATCTAACAAATTACACAAACGCCTTTCTGCATTGCAAATAAAAGTTTAATTCATTTAAAACCAATATATTGTATTTTAGCAAGATTTTATCTTAACATTGCATGAAGTGACATTCTCTTACAGGGAAAACAGCTTTTCAGCATCTGCGGAGCTGTGGTCTCTTCCTTCACTAAGGGGCACTGAGACACTGCCACTGTGCATAGAAACGCTAAAATAAGCTGTTTGGGCATAGTAGCACAAATTTTACTAAGAAGTAGAAACAAATCTGACGCATTAAAGAAACGCCTTCCTGCACTGCAAATAAGAGTGTATTTAATCTGAAACCAATATATTTCATTTTGGTAAGCTTGTATCTTAACATTGCATAAAGTGACATTCTCTTACAGGGAAAACAGCTTTTCAGCATCTGCGGAGCTGTGGTCTCTTCCTTCACTAAGGGGCACTGAGACACTGCCACTGTGCATAGAAACGCTAAAATAAGCTGTTTGAGCATAGTAGCACTAACTTTACTTGAGGAGCAGAAACAATCTAACACATTAAAGAAACGCCTTTCTGCATTGCAAATAAAAGTTTAATTCATTTGAAACCAATATCTTTTATTTTAGCAAGCTTTTATCTTAGCATTGCATAAAAAGACATTCTCTTACAGAGAAAACACCTTTTGAGCATCTGGGGAGCTGTGGTCTCTCCTTTCACTCAGGAACACTGAAACAGTGCCACTGTGCATAGAAACGCTAAAATGAGCTGTTTGGGCATAGTAGCACAAATTTTACTTAGAAGTAGAAACAAATCTGACGCATTAAAGAAACGCCTTCCTGCACTGCAAATAACAGTTTAATTCATTTGAAACCATTATCTTTTATTTCTTTTATTTTTGCAAGCTTTTATCTTAACATTGCATAAAGTGACATTCTGTTACAAGGAAAATAGCTTTTCAACATCTGTGGAGCTGCAGTCTCTTTTTTCACTCAGGAGCACTGTTACAGTGCCGCTGTTCATAGAAACGCTAAAATAAGCTGTTTGAGCATAGTAGCACTAACTTTACTTGAGGAGTAGAAATCATCTAACACATTAAAGAAACGCCTTTCTGCATTGCAAATAAGAGTTTAATTCATTTGAAACCAATATCTTTCATTTTGGTAAGCTTTGAAGTTATCTGACGCATTAAAGAAACGCCTTCCTGCACTGCAAATAATAGTTTAATTCATTTAAAACCAATATCTTTTATTTTAGCAAGCTGTTATCTTAACATTGCAGAATGTGACATTCTCTTACAGGGAAAACAGCTTTTCAGCGTCTGGGGAGCTGTGGTCTCTCTTTTCACTCAGTAGCACTGACACAGTGCCACTGTTCATAGAAACGCTAAAATAAGCTGTTTGGGCATAGTAGCACTAACTTTACTTGAGAAGCAGAAACAAATCTGACGCATTAAAGAAACGTCTTCCTGAACTGCAAATAAGAGTTTAATTCATTTGAAACCAATATCTTTTATTTTAGCAAGCTTTGATCTTAACATTGCTTAAAGTGACATTCTCTTACAGGGAAAACAGCTTTTCAGCGTCTGGGGAGCTGCGGTCTCTCCTTTCACTCAGGAACACTGAAACAGTGCCACTGTGCATAGAAACGCTAAAATAAGCTGTTTGGGCATAGTAGCACTAACTTTACTTGAGGAGTAGAAATCATCTAACACATTAAAGAAACGCCTTCCTGCACTGCAAATAATAGTTTATTTCATTTAAAACCAAAATCTTTTATTTTAGCAAGCTTTGAACTTAACATTGCAGAAAGTGACATTCTCATACAGGGAAAACAGCTTTTCAGCATCTGCAGAGCTGCGTTCTCTTCCTTCACTAAGGGGCACTGAGACACTGCCACTGTGCATAGAAACGCTAAAATAAGCTGTTTGGGCATAGTAGCATAAATTTTACTTAGAAGTAGAAACAAATCTGACGCATTAAAGAAACGCCTTCCTGCACTGCAAATAATAGTTTAATTCATTTAAAACCAATATCTTTTATTTTAGCAAGCTGTTATCTTAACATTGCATAAAGTGACATTCTGTTACAAGGAAAATAGCTTTCCAACATCTGTGGAGCTGCGGTCTCTTTTTTCACTCAGGAACACTGTTACAGTGCCGCTGTTCATAGAAACGCTAAAATAAGCTGTTTGAGCATAGTAGCACTAACTTTACTTGAGGAGCAGAAACAATCTAACACATTAAAGAAACGCCTTTCTGCATTGCAAATAATAGTTTAATTCATTTAAAACCAATATATTGTATTTTAGAAAGATTTTATCTTAACATTGCAGAATGTGACATTCTCTTACAGGGAAAACAGCTTTTCAGCGTCTGGGGAGCTGTGGTCTCTCCATTTACTCAGGAACACTGAAACAGTGCCGCTGTTCATAGAAACGCTAAAATAAGCTGTTTGAGCATAGTAGCACTAACTTTACTTGAGGAGTAGAAATCATCTAACACATTAAAGAAACGCCTTTCTGCATTGCAAATAAGAGTTTAATTCATTTGAAACCAATATCTTTCATTTTGGTAAGCTTTGAACTTATCTGACGCATTAAAGAAACGCCTTCCTGCACTGCAAATAATAGTTTAATTCATTTAAAACCAATATCTTTTATTTTAGCAAGCTGTTATCTTAACATTGCAGAATGTGACATTCTCTTACAGGGAAAACAGCTTTTCAGCGTCTGGGGAGCTGTGGTCTCTCCTTTCACTCAGTAGCACTGACACAGTGCCACTGTTCATAGAAACGCTAAAATAAGCTGTTTGGGCAAAGTAGCACTAACTTTACTTGAGAAGCAGAAACAAATCTGACGCATTAAAGAAACGTCTTCCTGAACTGCAAATAAGAGTTTAATTCATTTGAAACCAATATCTTTTATTTTAGCAAGCTTTGATCTTAACATTGCATAAAGTGACATTCTATTACAGGGAAAACAGCTTTTCAGCGTCTGGGGACCTGTGGTCTCTCCTTTCACTCAGGAACACTGAAACAGTGCCACTGTTCATAGAAACGCTAAAATAAGCTGTTTGGGCATAGTAGCACTAAATTTACTTGAGAAGCAGAAACAAATCTGACGCATTAAAGAAACGTTTTCCTGAACTGCAAATAAGAGTTTAATTCATTTGAAACCAATATCTTTTCTTTTCGCAAGCTTTTATCTTAACATTGCATAAAGTGACATTCTGTTACAAGGAAAATAGCTTTTCAACATCTGTGGAGCTGCGGTCTCTTTTGTCACTCAGGAGCACTGTTACAGTGCCGCTGTTCATAGAAACGCTAAAATAAGCTGTTTGAGCATAGTAGCACTAACTTTACTTGAGGAGCAGAAATCATCTAACACATTAAAGAAACGCCTTCCTGCACTGCAAATAATAGTTTATTTCATTTAAAACCAAAATCTTTTATTTTAGCAAGCTTTGAACTTAACATTGCAGAAAGTGACATTCTCATACAGGGAAAACAGCTTTTCAGCATCTGCAGAGCTGCGTTCTCTTCCTTCACTAAGGGGCACTGAGACACTGCCACTGTGCATAGAAACGCTAAAATAAGCTGTTTGGGCATAGTAGCATAAATTTTACTTAGAAGTAGAAACAAATCTGACGCATTAAAGAAACGCCTTCCTGCACTGCAAATAATAGTTTAATTCATTTAAAACCAATATCTTTTATTTTAGCAAGCTGTTATCTTAACATTGCATAAAGTGACATTCTGTTACAAGGAAAATAGCTTTCCAACATCTGTGGAGCTGCGGTCTCTTTTTTCACTCAGGAACACTGTTACAGTGCCGCTGTTCATAGAAACGCTAAAATAAGCTGTTTGAGCATAGTAGCACTAACTTTACTTGAGGAGCAGAAACAATCTAACACATTAAAGAAACGCCTTTCTGCATTGCAAATAATAGTTTAATTCATTTAAAACCAATATATTGTATTTTAGAAAGATTTTATCTTAACATTGCAGAATGTGACATTCTCTTACAGGGAAAACAGCTTTTCAGCGTCTGGGGAGCTGTGGTCTCTCCATTTACTCAGGAACACTGAAACAGTGCCGCTGTTCATAGAAACGCTAAAATAAGCTGTTTGAGCATAGTAGCACTAACTTTACTTGAGGAGTAGAAATCATCTAACACATTAAAGAAACGCCTTTCTGCATTGCAAATAAGAGTTTAATTCATTTGAAACCAATATCTTTCATTTTGGTAAGCTTTGAACTTATCTGACGCATTAAAGAAACGCCTTCCTGCACTGCAAATAATAGTTTAATTCATTTAAAACCAATATCTTTTATTTTAGCAAGCTGTTATCTTAACATTGCAGAATGTGACATTCTCTTACAGGGAAAACAGCTTTTCAGCGTCTGGGGAGCTGTGGTCTCTCCTTTCACTCAGTAGCACTGACACAGTGCCACTGTTCATAGAAACGCTAAAATAAGCTGTTTGGGCAAAGTAGCACTAACTTTACTTGAGAAGCAGAAACAAATCTGACGCATTAAAGAAACGTCTTCCTGAACTGCAAATAAGAGTTTAATTCATTTGAAACCAATATCTTTTATTTTAGCAAGCTTTGATCTTAACATTGCATAAAGTGACATTCTATTACAGGGAAAACAGCTTTTCAGCGTCTGGGGACCTGTGGTCTCTCCTTTCACTCAGGAACACTGAAACAGTGCCACTGTTCATAGAAACGCTAAAATAAGCTGTTTGGGCATAGTAGCACTAAATTTACTTGAGAAGCAGAAACAAATCTGACGCATTAAAGAAACGTTTTCCTGAACTGCAAATAAGAGTTTAATTCATTTGAAACCAATATCTTTTCTTTTCGCAAGCTTTTATCTTAACATTGCATAAAGTGACATTCTGTTACAAGGAAAATAGCTTTTCAACATCTGTGGAGCTGCGGTCTCTTTTTTCACTCAGGAGCACTGTTACAGTGCCGCTGTTCATAGAAACGCTAAAATAAGCTGTTTGAGCATAGTAGCACTAACTTTACTTGAGGAGCAGAAACAATCTAACACATTAAAGAAACGCCTTTCTGCATTGCAAATAATAGTTTAATTCATTTAAAACCAATATATTGTATTTTAGAAAGATTTTATCTTAACATTGCAGAAAGTGACATTCTCTTACAGGGAAAACAGCTTTTCAGCATCTGTGGAGCTGCGGTCTCTTCTTTTACTCAGGAACACTGAAACAGTGCCACTGTGCATAGAAACGCTAAAATAAGCTGTTTGGGCATAGTAGCACTAACTTTACTTGAGGAGTAGAAATCATCTAACACATTAAAGAAAGGCCTTCCTGCACTGCAAATAAGAGTTTAATTCATTTAAAACCAATATCTTTTATTTTAGCAAGCTGTTATCTTAACATTGCAGAATGTGACATTCTCTTACAGGGAAAACAGCTTTTCAGCGTCTGGGGAGCTGAGGTCTCTCCTGTCACTCAGTAGCACTGACACAGTGCCACTGTTCATAGAAACGCTAAAATAACCTGTTTGGGCATAGTAGCACTAAATTTACTTGAGAAGCAGAAACAAATCTGACGCATTAAAGAAACGTTTTCCTGAACTGCAAATAAGAGTTTAATTCATTTGAAACCAATATCTTTTCTTTTCGCAAGCTTTTATCTTAACATTGCATAAAGTGACATTCTGTTACAAGGAAAATAGCTTTTCAACATCTGTGGAGCTGCGGTCTCTTTTTTCACTCAGGAGCACTGTTACAGTGCCGCTGTTCATAGAAACGCTAAAATAAGCTGTTTGAGCATAGTAGCACTAACTTTACTTGAGGAGTAGAAACAATCTAACACATTAAAGAAACGCCTTTCTGCATTGCAAATAATAGTTTAATTCATTTAAAACCAATATATTTTATTTTAGCAAGCTTTTATCTTAACATTGCAGAAAGTGACATTCTCTTACAGGGAAAACAGCTTTTCAGCATCTGCGGAGCTGCGGTCTCTCCTTTCACTCAGGAACACTGACACAATGCCACTGTTCATAGAAACACTAAAATAACCTGTTTGGGCATAGTAGCACTAACTTTACTTGAGGAGCAGAAACAAATCTGAGGAATTAAAGAAACATCTTCCTGAACTGCAAATAAGAGTTTAATTGATTTGAAACCAATATCTTTTATTTTAGCAAGCTTTTATCTTAACATTGCAGAATGTGACATTCTCTTACAGGGAAAACAGCTTTTCAGCATCTGCGGAGCTGCGGTCTCTCCTTTCACTCAGGAACACTGACACAGTGCTACTGTTCATAGAAACGCTAAAATAACCTGTTTGGGCATAGTAGCACTAACTTTACTTGAGGAGCAGAAACAAATCTGAGGAATTAAAGAAACATCTTCCTGAACTGCAAATAAGAGTTTAATTCATTTGAAATCAATATCTTTTATTTTCGCAAGCTTTGATCTTAACATTGCAGAATGTGACATTCTCTTACAGGGAAAACAGCTTTTCAGCATCTGCGGAGCTGCGGTCTCTCCTTTCACTCAGGAACACTGACACAGTGCTACTGTTCATAGAAACGCTAAAATAACCTGTTTGGGCATAGTAGCACTAACTTTACTTGAGGAGCAGAAACAAATCTGAGGAATTAAAGAAACATCTTCCTGAACTGCAAATAAGAGTTTAATTCATTTGAAATCAATATCTTTTATTTTCGCAAGCTTTGATCTTAACATTGCATGAAGTGACATTCTCTTAGAGGGAAAACAGCGTTTCAGCATCAGTGGAGTTGTGGTCTCTTCTTTCACTCAGGAGCACTGTCACAGTGCCATTGTTCATAGAAACGCTAAAATAAGCTGTTTGAGCATAGTAGCACTAACTTTACTTGAGGAGCAGAAACAATCTAACAAATTACACAAACGCCTTTCTGCATTGCAAATAAAAGTTTAATTCATTTAAAACCAATATATTGTATTTTAGCAAGATTTTATCTTAACATTGCATGAAGTGACATTCTCTTACAGGGAAAACAGCTTTTCAGCATCTGCGGAGCTGTGGTCTCTTCCTTCACTAAGGGGCACTGAGACACTGCCACTGTGCATAGAAACGCTAAAATAAGCTGTTTGGGCATAGTAGCACAAATTTTACTAAGAAGTAGAAACAAATCTGACGCATTAAAGAAACGCCTTCCTGCACTGCAAATAAGAGTGTATTTAATCTGAAACCAATATATTTCATTTTGGTAAGCTTGTATCTTAACATTGCATAAAGTGACATTCTCTTACAGGGAAAACAGCTTTTCAGCATCTGCGGAGCTGTGGTCTCTTCCTTCACTAAGGGGCACTGAGACACTGCCACTGTGCATAGAAACGCTAAAATAAGCTGTTTGAGCATAGTAGCACTAACTTTACTTGAGGAGCAGAAACAATCTAACACATTAAAGAAACGCCTTTCTGCATTGCAAATAAAAGTTTAATTCATTTGAAACCAATATCTTTTATTTTAGCAAGCTTTTATCTTAGCATTGCATAAAAAGACATTCTCTTACAGAGAAAACACCTTTTGAGCATCTGGGGAGCTGTGGTCTCTCCTTTCACTCAGGAACACTGAAACAGTGCCACTGTGCATAGAAACGCTAAAATGAGCTGTTTGGGCATAGTAGCACAAATTTTACTTAGAAGTAGAAACAAATCTGACGCATTAAAGAAACGCCTTCCTGCACTGCAAATAACAGTTTAATTCATTTGAAAACATTATCTTTTATTTCTTTTATTTTTGCAAGCTTTTATCTTAACATTGCATAAAGTGACATTCTGTTACAAGGAAAATAGCTTTTCAACATCTGTGGAGCTGCAGTCTCTTTTTTCACTCAGGAGCACTGTTACAGTGCCGCTGTTCATAGAAACGCTAAAATAAGCTGTTTGAGCATAGTAGCACTAACTTTACTTGAGGAGTAGAAATCATCTAACACATTAAAGAAACGCCTTTCTGCATTGCAAATAAGAGTTTAATTCATTTGAAACCAATATCTTTCATTTTGGTAAGCTTTGAAGTTATCTGACGCATTAAAGAAACGCCTTCCTGCACTGCAAATAATAGTTTAATTCATTTAAAACCAATATCTTTTATTTTAGCAAGCTGTTATCTTAACATTGCAGAATGTGACATTCTCTTACAGGGAAAACAGCTTTTCAGCGTCTGGGGAGCTGTGGTCTCTCTTTTCACTCAGTAGCACTGACACAGTGCCACTGTTCATAGAAACGCTAAAATAAGCTGTTTGGGCATAGTAGCACTAACTTTACTTGAGAAGCAGAAACAAATCTGACGCATTAAAGAAACGTCTTCCTGAACTGCAAATAAGAGTTTAATTCATTTGAAACCAATATCTTTTATTTTAGCAAGCTTTGATCTTAACATTGCTTAAAGTGACATTCTCTTACAGGGAAAACAGCTTTTCAGCGTCTGGGGAGCTGCGGTCTCTCCTTTCACTCAGGAACACTGAAACAGTGCCACTGTGCATAGAAACGCTAAAATAAGCTGTTTGGGCATAGTAGCACTAACTTTACTTGAGGAGTAGAAATCATCTAACACATTAAAGAAACGCCTTCCTGCACTGCAAATAATAGTTTATTTCATTTAAAACCAAAATCTTTTATTTTAGCAAGCTTTGAACTTAACATTGCAGAAAGTGACATTCTCATACAGGGAAAACAGCTTTTCAGCATCTGCAGAGCTGCGTTCTCTTCCTTCACTAAGGGGCACTGAGACACTGCCACTGTGCATAGAAACGCTAAAATAAGCTGTTTGGGCATAGTAGCATAAATTTTACTTAGAAGTAGAAACAAATCTGACGCATTAAAGAAACGCCTTCCTGCACTGCAAATAATAGTTTAATTCATTTAAAACCAATATCTTTTATTTTAGCAAGCTGTTATCTTAACATTGCATAAAGTGACATTCTGTTACAAGGAAAATAGCTTTCCAACATCTGTGGAGCTGCGGTCTCTTTTTTCACTCAGGAACACTGTTACAGTGCCGCTGTTCATAGAAACGCTAAAATAAGCTGTTTGAGCATAGTAGCACTAACTTTACTTGAGGAGCAGAAACAATCTAACACATTAAAGAAACGCCTTTCTGCATTGCAAATAATAGTTTAATTCATTTAAAACCAATATATTGTATTTTAGAAAGATTTTATCTTAACATTGCAGAATGTGACATTCTCTTACAGGGAAAACAGCTTTTCAGCGTCTGGGGAGCTGTGGTCTCTCCATTTACTCAGGAACACTGAAACAGTGCCGCTGTTCATAGAAACGCTAAAATAAGCTGTTTGAGCATAGTAGCACTAACTTTACTTGAGGAGTAGAAATCATCTAACACATTAAAGAAACGCCTTTCTGCATTGCAAATAAGAGTTTAATTCATTTGAAACCAATATCTTTCATTTTGGTAAGCTTTGAACTTATCTGACGCATTAAAGAAACGCCTTCCTGCACTGCAAATAATAGTTTAATTCATTTAAAACCAATATCTTTTATTTTAGCAAGCTGTTATCTTAACATTGCAGAATGTGACATTCTCTTACAGGGAAAACAGCTTTTCAGCGTCTGGGGAGCTGTGGTCTCTCCTTTCACTCAGTAGCACTGACACAGTGCCACTGTTCATAGAAACGCTAAAATAAGCTGTTTGGGCAAAGTAGCACTAACTTTACTTGAGAAGCAGAAACAAATCTGACGCATTAAAGAAACGTCTTCCTGAACTGCAAATAAGAGTTTAATTCATTTGAAACCAATATCTTTTATTTTAGCAAGCTTTGATCTTAACATTGCATAAAGTGACATTCTATTACAGGGAAAACAGCTTTTCAGCGTCTGGGGACCTGTGGTCTCTCCTTTCACTCAGGAACACTGAAACAGTGCCACTGTTCATAGAAACGCTAAAATAAGCTGTTTGGGCATAGTAGCACTAAATTTACTTGAGAAGCAGAAACAAATCTGACGCATTAAAGAAACGTTTTCCTGAACTGCAAATAAGAGTTTAATTCATTTGAAACCAATATCTTTTCTTTTCGCAAGCTTTTATCTTAACATTGCATAAAGTGACATTCTGTTACAAGGAAAATAGCTTTTCAACATCTGTGGAGCTGCGGTCTCTTTTTTCACTCAGGAGCACTGTTACAGTGCCGCTGTTCATAGAAACGCTAAAATAAGCTGTTTGAGCATAGTAGCACTAACTTTACTTGAGGAGCAGAAACAATCTAACACATTAAAGAAACGCCTTTCTGCATTGCAAATAATAGTTTAATTCATTTAAAACCAATATATTGTATTTTAGAAAGATTTTATCTTAACATTGCAGAAAGTGACATTCTCTTACAGGGAAAACAGCTTTTCAGCATCTGTGGAGCTGCGGTCTCTTCTTTTACTCAGGAACACTGAAACAGTGCCACTGTGCATAGAAACGCTAAAATAAGCTGTTTGGGCATAGTAGCACTAACTTTACTTGAGGAGTAGAAATCATCTAACACATTAAAGAAAGGCCTTCCTGCACTGCAAATAAGAGTTTAATTCATTTAAAACCAATATCTTTTATTTTAGCAAGCTGTTATCTTAACATTGCAGAATGTGACATTCTCTTACAGGGAAAACAGCTTTTCAGCGTCTGGGGAGCTGAGGTCTCTCCTGTCACTCAGTAGCACTGACACAGTGCCACTGTTCATAGAAACGCTAAAATAACCTGTTTGGGCATAGTAGCACTAAATTTACTTGAGAAGCAGAAACAAATCTGACGCATTAAAGAAACGTTTTCCTGAACTGCAAATAAGAGTTTAATTCATTGAAACCAATATCTTTTCTTTTCGCAAGCTTTTATCTTAACATTGCATAAAGTGACATTCTGTTACAAGGAAAATAGCTTTTCAACATCTGTGGAGCTGCGGTCTCTTTTTTCACTCAGGAGCACTGTTACAGTGCCGCTGTTCATAGAAACGCTAAAAATAAGCTGTTTGAGCATAGTAGCACTAACTTTACTTGAGGAGTAGAAACAATCTAACACATTAAGAGAAACGCCTTTCCTGCATTGCAAAATAATAGTTTAATTCATTTAAAACCAATATATTTTATTTTAGCAAGCTTTTTATCTTAACATTGCAGAAAAGTGACATTCTCTTACAGGGAAAACAGCTTTTCAGCATCTGCGGAGCTGCGGTCTGGGTCTCTCCTTTCACTCAGGAACACTGACACAATGCCACTGTTCATAGAAACACTAAAATAACCTGTTTGGGCATAGTAGCCACTAACTTTACTTGAGGAGCAGAAACAAATCTGAGGAATTAAAGAAACATCTTCCTGAACTGCAAATAAGAGTTTAATTGATTTGAAACCAATATCTTTTATTTTAGCAAGCTTTTATCTTAACATTGCAGAATGTGACATTCTCTTACAGGGAAAACAGCTTTTCAGCATCTGCGGAGCTGCGGTCTCTCCTTTCACTCAGGAACACTGACACAGTGCTACTGTTCATAAGGAAACGCTAAAAATAACCTGTTTGGGCATAGTAGCACTAACTTTACTTGAGGAGCAGAAACAAATCTGAGGGAATTAAAGAAAACATCTTCCTGAACTGCAAATAAGAGTTTAATTCATTTGAAATCAATATCTTTTATTTTCGCAAGCTTTGATCTTAACATTGCAGAATTGTGACACTTCTCTTACAGGGAAAACAGCTTTTCAGCATCTGCGGAGCTGCGGTCTCTCCTTTCACTCAGGAACACTGACACAGTGCTACTGTTTCATAGAAACGCTAAAAATAACCTGTTTGGGCATAGTAGCACTAACTTTACTTGAGGAGCCAGAAACAAATCTGAGGAATTAAAGAAACATCTTCCTGAACTGCAAATAAGAGTTTAATTCATTTGAGAAATCAATATCTTTTATTTTCGCAAGCTTTGATCTTAGACATTGCATGAAGTGACATTCTCTAGAGGGTAAAACAGCGTTTCAGCATCAGTGGAGTTGTGGTCTCTTCTTTCACTCAGGAGCACTGTCACAGTGCCATTGTTCATAGAAAACGCTAAAATAAGCTGTTTGAGCATAGTAGCACTAACTTTACTTGAGGAGCAGAAACAATCTAACAAATTACACAAACGCCTTTCTGCATTGCAAAATAAAAGTTTAATTCATTTAAAACCAATATATTGTATTTTAGCAAGATTTTATCTTAACATTGCAGAAAGTGACATTCTCTTACAGGGAAAAGATGCTTTTCAGCATCTGTGGAGCTGCGGTCTCTTCTTTTACTCAGGAACACTGAAACAGTGCCACTGTGCATAGAAACGCTAAAATAAGCTGTTTGGGGCATAGTAGCACAAATTTTACTAAGAAGTAGAAACAAATCTGACGCATTAAAGAAACGCCTTCCTGCACTGCAAATAAGAGTGTATTTAATCTGAAACCAATATATTTCATTTTGGTAAGCTTGTATCTTAACATTGCATGAAGTGACATTCTCTTACAGGGGAAAACAGCTTTTCCAGCATCTGCGGAGCTGTGGTCTCTTCCTTCACTAAGGGGCACTGAGACAACTGCCACTGTGCATAGAAACGCTAAAAATAAGCTGTTTGAGCATAAGTAGCACTAACTTTACTTAGAAGTAGAAACAAATCTAGACGACATTAAAGAAACGCCTTCCTGCACTGCAAATAATAGTTTAATTCATTTAAAACCAAATATCTTTTATTTTAGCAAGCTGTTATCTTAACATTGCAGAATGTGACATTCTCTTACAGGGAAAACAGCTTTTCAGCGTCTGGGGAGCTGAGGTCTCTCCTTTCACTCAGTAGCACTGACACAATGCCACTGTTCATAGAAACACTAAAATAACCTGTTTGGGCATAGTAGCACTAACTTTACTTGAGGAGCAGAAACAAATCTGAGGAATTAAAGAAACATCTTCCTGAACTGCAAATAAGAGTTTAATTGATTTGATAACCAATATCTTTTATTTTAGCAAGCTTTTATCTTAACATTGCAGAATGTGACATTCTCTTACAGGGAAAACAGCTTTTCAGCATCTGCGGAGCTGCGGTCTCTTCTTTCACTCAGGAAAACTGACAGAGTGCTACTGTTCATAGAAACGCTAAAATAACCTGTTTGGGCATAGTAGCACTAACTTTACTTGAGGAGCAGAAACAAATCTGAGGAATTAAAGAAACATCTTCCTGAACTGCAAATAAGAGTTTAATTCATTTGAAATCAATATCTTTTATTTTCGCAAGCTTTGATCTTAACATTGCATGAAGTGACATTCTCTTAGAGGAAAAACAGCGTTTCAGCATCAGTGGAGTTGTGGTCTCTTCTTTCACTCAGGAGCACTGTCACAGTGCCATTGTTCATAGAAACGCTAAAATAAGCTGTTTGAGCATAGTAGCACTAACTTTACTTGAGGAGCAGAAACAATCTAACAAATTACACAAACGCCTTTCTGCATTGCAAATAAAAGTTTAATTCATTTAAAACCAATATATTGTATTTTAGCAAGATTTTATCTTAACATTGCAGAAAGTGACATTCTCTTACAGGGAAAAGAGCTTTTCAGCATCTGTGGAGCTGCGGTCTCTTCTTTTACTCAGGAACACTGAAACAGTGCCACTGTGCATAGAAACGCTAAAATAAGCTGTTTGGGCATAGTAGCACAAATTTTACTTAGAAGTAGAAACAAATCTGACGCATTAAAGAAACGCCTTCCTGCACTGCAAATAATAGTTTAATTCATTTAAAACCAATATCTTTTATTTTTGCAAGCTTTTATCTTAACATTGCATAAAGTGACATTCTGTTACAAGGAAAATAGCTTTTCAACATCTGTGGAGCTGCGGTCTCTTTTTTCACTCAGGAGCACTGTTACAGTGCCGCTGTTCATAGAAACGCTAAAATAAGCTGTTTGAGTATAGTAGCACTAACTTTACTTGAGGAGTAGAAATCATCTAACACATTAAAGAAACGCCTTTCTGCATTGCAAATAAGAGTTTAATTCATTTGAAACCAATATCTTTCATTTTGGTAAGCTTTGAACTTATCTGACGCATTAAAGAAACGCCTTCCTGCACTGCAAATAATAGTTTAATTCATTTAAAACCAATATCTTTTATTTTAGCAAGCTGTTATCTTAACATTGCAGAATGTGACATTCTCTTACAGGGAAAACATCTTTTCAGCATCTGCGCAGCTGCTGTCTCTCCTTTCACTCAGTAGCACTGACACAGTGCCACTGTTCATAGAAACGCTAAAATAAGCTGTTTGGGCAAAGTAGCACTAACTTTACTTGAGAAGCAGAAACAAATCTGACGCATTAAAGAAACGTCTTCCTGAACTGCAAATAAGAGTTTAATTCATTTGAAACCAATATCTTTTATTTTAGCAAGCTTTGATCTTAACATTGCATAAAGTGACATTCTATTACAGGGAAAACAGCTTTTCAGCGTCTGGGGACCTGTGGTCTCTCCTTTCACTCAGGAACACTGAAACAGTGCCACTGTTCATAGAAACGCTAAAATAAGCTGTTTGGGCATAGTAGCACTAAATTTACTTGAGAAGCAGAAACAAATCTGACGCATTAAAGAAACGTTTTCCTGAACTGCAAATAAGAGTTTAATTCATTTGAAACCAATATCTTTTCTTTTCGCAAGCTTTTATCTTAACATTGCATAAAGTGACATTCTGTTACAAGGAAAATAGCTTTTCAACATCTGTGGAGCTGCGGTCTCTTTTTTCACTCAGGAGCACTGTTACAGTGCCGCTGTTCATAGAAACGCTAAAATAAGCTGTTTGGGCATAGTAGCACTAACTTTACTTGAGGAGCAGATATCATCTAACACATTAACGAAACGCCTTTCTGCATTGTAAATAATAGTTTATATCATTTAAAACCAATATCTTTTATTTTTGCAAGCTTTTATCTTAACATTGGAGAATGTGACATTCTCTTACAGGGAAAACAGCTTTTCAGCGTCTGGGGAGCTGTGGTCTCTCCTTTCACTCAGTAGCACTGACACAGTGCCACTGTTCATAGAAACGCTAAAATAAGCTGTTTGGGCATAGTAGCACTAACTTTACTTGAGAAGCAGAAACAAATCTGACGCATTAAAGAAACGCCTTCCTGCACTGCAAATAATAGTTTATTTCATTTAAAACCAATATCTTTTATTTTAGCAAGCTTTTATCTTAACATTGCAGAATGTGACATTCTCTTACAGGGAAAACATCTTTTCAGCATCTGCGGAGCTGCTGTCTCTCCTTTCACTCAGTAGCACTGACACAGTGCCACTGTTCATAGAAACGCTAAAATAAGCTGTTTGGGCATAGTAGCACTAACTTTACTTGAGGAGCAGAAACAATCTAACACATTAAAGAAACGCCTTTCTGCATTGCAAATAATAGTTTAATTCATTTAAAACCAATATATTGTATTTTAGCAAGATTTTATCTTAACATTGCATAAAGTGACATTCTCATACAGGGAAAACAGCTTTTCAGCATCTGCAGAGCTGCGTTCTCTTCCTTCTCTAAGGGGCACTGAGACACTGCCACTGTGCATAGAAACGCTAAAATAAGCTGTTTGAGCATAGTAGCACTAACTTTACTTGAGAAGCAGAAACAAATCTGACGCATTAAAGAAACGCCTTCCTGCACTGCAAATAATACTTTAATTCATTTAAAACCAATATCTTTTATTTTAGCAAGCTGTTATCTTAACATTGCAGAATGTGACATTCTCTTACAGGGAAAACAGCTTTTCAGCGTCTGGGGAGCTGTGGTCTCTCCTTTCACTCAGTAGCACTGACACAGTGCCACTGTTCATAGAAACGCTAAAATAAGCTGTTTGGGCATAGTAGCACTAACTTTACTTGAGAAGCAGAAACAAATCTGACGCATTAAAGAAACGTCTTCCTGAACTGCAAAATAAGAGTTTAATTCATTTGAAACCAATATCTTTTATTTTAGCAAGCTTTGATCTTGACATTGCATAAAGTGACATTCTCTTACAGGGAAAACAGCTTTTCAGCATCTGCGGAGCTGTGGTTTCTCCTTTCACTCAGTAGCACTGACACTGTGCCACTGTTCATAGAAACGCTAAAATAAGCTGTTTGGGCATAGTAGCACTAACTTTACTTGAGGAGTAGAAATCATCTAACACATTAAAGAAACGCCTTTCTGCATTGCAAATAAGAGTTTAATTCATTTGAAACCAATATCTTTCATTTTGGTAAGCTTTGAACTTAACATTGCATAAAGTGACATTCTGTTACAGGGAAAACAGCTTTTCAGCGTCTGGGGAGCTGTGTTCTCTCCTTTCACTCAGTAGCACTGACACAGTGCCACTGTTCATAGAAACGCTAAAATAAGCTGTTTGGGCATAGTAGCACTAACTTTACTTGAGAAGCAGAAACAAATCTAACGCATTAAAGAAACACTTCCTGAACTGCAAATAAGAGTTTAATTCATTTGAAACCAATATCTTTTATTTTAGCAAGCTTTGATCTTAACATTGCATAAAGTGACATTCTCTTACAGGGAAAACAGCTTTTCAGCATCTGCGGAGCTGTGGTTTCTCCTTTCACTCAGGAACACTGAAACAGTGCCACTGTGCATAGAAACGCTAAAATGAGCTGTTTGGGCATAGTAGCACTAACTTTACTTGAGGAGTAGAAATCATCTAACACATTAAAGAAACGCCTTCCTGCACTGCAAATAAGAGTTTAATTCATTTGAAACCAATATCTTTCATTTCTTTTATTTTTGCAAAACTTTATCTTAGCATTGCAGAAAGTTACATTCTCTTACAGGGAAACAGCTTTTCAGCATCTGTGGAGCTGCGGTCTCTTCTTTTACTCAGAACACTGAAACAGTGCCACTGTGCATAGAAACGCTAAAATAAGCTGTTTGGGCATAGTAGCACTAACTTTACTTGAGGAGTAGAAATCATCTAACACATTAAAGAAACGCCTTCCTGCACTGGCAAATAATAGTTTATTTTCATTTAAAACCAAAAATCTTTTATTTTAGCAAGCTTTGAACTTAACATTGCAGAAAGTGACATTCTCATACAGGGAAAACAGCTTTTCAGCATCTGCAGAGCTGCGTTCTCTTCCTTCACTAAGGGGCACTGAGGACACTGCCACTGTGCATAGAAACGCTAAAATAAGCTGTTTGGGCATAGTAGCACAAATTTTACTTAGAAGTAGAAACAAATCTGACGCATTAAAGAAACGCCTTCCTGCACTGCAAATATTAGTTTAATTCATTTAAAACCAATATCTTTTATTTAGCAAGCTGTTATCTTAACACTGCATAAAGTGACATTCTGTTACAAGGAAAAATAGCTTTCCAACATCTGTGGAGCTGCGGTCTCTTTTTCACTCAGGAGCACTGTTACAGTGCCGCTGTCATAGAAACGCTAAAATAAGCTGTTTGAAGCATAGTAGCACTAACTTTACTTGAGGAGCAGAAACAATCTAACACATTAAAGAAACGCCTTTCTGCATTGCAAATAATAGTTTAATTCATTTAAAACCAATATATTTTATTTTAGAAAGATTTTATCTTAACATTGCAGAAAGTGACATTCTCTTACAGGGGAAAACAGCTTTTCAGCATCTGTGGAGCTGCGGTCTCTTCTTTTCTTTACTCAGGAACACTGAAACAGTGCCACTGTGCATAGAAACGCTAAAATAAGCTGTTTGGGCATAGTAGCACAAATTTTACTTAGAAGTAGAAACAAATGTGACGCATTAAAGAAACGCCTTCCTGCACTGCAAATAATAGTTTTAATTCATTTAAAACCCCAATATCTTTTTATTTTAGCAAGGCCTGTTATCTTAACATTGCAGAATGTGACATTCTCTTACAGGGAAAAACAGCTTTTCAGCGTCTGGGGAGCTGTGGGTCTCTCCTTTCACTCAGTAGCACTGACACAGTGCCACTGTTCATAAGAAACGCTAAAATAAGCTGTTTGGGCATAGTAGCACTAACTTTACTTGAGAAGCAGAAACAAATCTGACGCATTAAAGAAACGTCTTCCTGAACTGCAAATAAGAGTTTAATTCATTTGAAACCAATATCTTTTATTTTTAGCAAGCTTTGATCTTAACATTGCATAAAGTGACATTCTCTTACAGGGAAAACAGCTTTTCAGCGTCTGGGGAGCTGCGGTCTCTCCTTTCACTCAGGAAACACTGAAACAGTGCCACTGTTGCATTAGAAACGCTAAAAATAAGCTGTTTGGGCATAGTAGCACTAACTTTACTTGAGGAGTAGAAATCATCTAACACATTAAACGAAACGCCTTCCTGCACTGCAAATAATAGTTTATTTCATTTAAAACCAAAATCTTTTATTTTAGCAAGCTTTGATCTTAACATTGCAGAAAGTGACATTCTCATACAGGGAAAACAGCTTTTCAGCATCTGCAGAGCTGCGTTCTCTTCCTTCACTAAAGGGCACTGAGACACTGGCCACTGTGCATTAGAAACGCTAAAATAAGCTGTTTGGGCATAGTAGCACAAATTTTACTTAGAAGTAGAAACAAATCTGACGCATTAAAGAAACGCCTTCCTGCACTGCAAATAATAGTTTAATTCATTTAAAAACCAATATCTCTTTTATTTTAGCAAGCTGTTATCTTAACATTGCATAAAGTGACATTCTGTTACAAGGAAAATAGCTTTGCAACATCTGTGGAGCTGCGGTCTCTTTTTTCACTCAGGAGCACTGTTACAGTGCCGCTGTTCATAGAAACGCTAAAATAAGCTGTTTGAGCATAGTAGCACTAACTTTACTTGAGGAGCAGAAACAATCTAACACATTAAAGAAACGCCTTTCTGCATTGCAAATAATAGTTTAATTCATTTAAAACCAATATATTGTATTTTAGAAAGATTTTATCTTAACATTGCAGAAAGTGACATTCTCTTACAGGGAAAACAGCTTTTCAGCATCTGTGGAGTTGCGGTCTCTTCTTTTTATTCAGGAACACTGAAACAGTGGCCACTGTGCATAGAAACGCTAAAATAAGCTGTTTGGGCATAGTAGCACAAATTTTACTTAGAAGTAGAAACAAATCTGACAGCATTAAAGAAACGCCTCTTCCTGCACTGCAAAAAATAGTTTAATTCATTTGAAATCAATATCTTTTATTTTCGCAAGCTTTGATCTTAACATTGCATGAAGTGACATTCTCTTAGAGGGAAAACAGCGTTTCAGCATCAGTGGAGTTGTGGTCTCTTCTTTCACTCAGGAGCACTGTCACAGTGCCATTGTTCATAGAAACGCTAAAAATAAGCTGTTTGAGGCATAGTAGCACTAACTTTACTTGAGGAGCAGAAACAATCTAACAAATTACACAACAGCCTTTCTGCATTGCAAATAAAAGTTTAATTCATTTAAAACCAATATATTGTATTTTAGCAAGATTTTATCTTAACATTGCAGAAAGTGACATTCTCTTACAGGGAAAAGAGCTTTTCAGCATCTGTGGAGCTGCGGTCTCTTCTTTTACTCAGGAACACTGAAACAGTGCCACTGTGCATAGAAACGCTAAAATAAGCTGTTTGGGCATAGTAGCACAAATTTTACTAAGAAGTAGAAACAAATCTGACGGAGTGTATTTAATCTGAAACCAATATATTTCATTTTGGTAAGCTTGTATCTTAACATTGCATAAAGTGACATTCTCTTACAGGGAAAACAGCTTTTCAGCATCTGCGGAGCTGTGGTCTCTTCCTTCACTAAGGGGCACTGAGATACTGCCACTGTGCATAGAAACGCTAAAATAAGCTGTTTGAGCATAGTAGCACTAACTTTACTTAGAAGTAGAAACAAATCTGACGCATTAAAGAAACGCCTTCCTGCACTGCAAATAATAGTTTAATTCATTTAAAACCAATATCTTTTATTTTAGCAAGCTGTTATCTTAACATTGCAGAATGTGACATTCTCTTACAGGGAAAACAGCTTTTCAGCGTGTGGGGAGCTGAGGTCTCTCCTTTCACTCAGTAGCACTGACACAATGCCACTGTTCATAGAAACACTAAAATAACCTGTTTGGGCATAGTAGCACTAACTTTACTTGAGGAGCAGAAAAAAATCTGAGGAATTAAAGAAACATCTTCCTGAACTGCAAATAAGAGTTTAATTGATTTGAAACCAATATCTTTTATTTTATCAAGCTTTTATCTTAACATTGCAGAATGTGACATTCTCTTACAGGGAAAACAGCTTTTCAGCATCTGCGGAGCTGTGGTCTCTCCTTTCACTCAGGAACACTGACACAGTGCTACTGTTCATAGAAACGCTAAAATAACCTGTTTGGGCATAGTAGCACTAACTTTGCTTGAGGAGCAGAAACAAATCTGAGGAATTAAAGAAACATCTTCCTGAACTGCAAATAAGAGTTTAATTCATTTGAAATCAATATCTTTTATTTTCGCAAGCTTTGATCTTAACATTGCATGAAGTGACATTCTCTTAGAGGGAAAACAGCGTTTCAGCATCAGTGGAGTTGTGGTCTCTTCTTTCACTCAGGAGCACTGTCACAGTGCCATTGTTCATAGAAACGCTAAAATAAGCTGTTTGAGCATAGTAGCACTAACTTTACTTGAGGAGCAGAAACAATCTAACAAATTACACAAACGCCTTTCTGCATTGCAAATAAAAGTTTATTTCATTTAAAACCAATATCTTTTATTTTAGTAGGCTTTTATCTTAACATTGCAGAATGTGACATTCTCTTACAGGGAAAACATCTTTTCAGCATCTGCGGAGCTGCTGTCTCTCCTTTCACTCAGTAGCACTGACACAGTGCCACTGTTCATAGAAACGCTAAAATAAGCTGTTTGGGCATAGTAGCACAAATTTTACTAAGAAGTAGAAACAAATCTGACGCATTAAAGAAACGCCTTCCTGCACTGCAAATAAGAGTGTATTTAATCTGAAACCAATATATTTCATTTTGGTAAGCTTGTATCTTAACATTGCATAAAGTGACATTCTCTTACAGGGAAAACAGCTTTTCAGCATCTGCGGAGCTGTGGTCTCTTCCTTCACTAAGGGGCACTGAGACACTGCCACTGTGCATAGAAACGCTAAAATAAGCTGTTTGAGCATAGTAGCACTAACTTTACTTGAGGAGCAGAAACAATCTAACACATTAAAGAAACGCCTTTCTGCATTGCAAATAAAAGTTTAATTCATTTGAAACCAATATCTTTTATTTTAGCAAGCTTTTATCTTAGCATTGCATAAAAAGACATTCTCTTACAGAGAAAACACCTTTTGAGCATCTGGGGAGCTGTGGTCTCTCCTTTCACTCAGGAACACTGAAACAGTGCAACTGTGCATAGAAACGCTAAAATGAGCTGTTTGGGCATAGTAGCACAAATTTTACTTAGAAGTAGAAACAAATCTGACGCATTAAAGAAACGCCTTCCTGCACTGCAAATAACAGTTTAATTCATTTGAAACCATTATCTTTTATTTCTTTTATTTTTGCAAGCTTTTATCTTAACATTGCATAAAGTGACATTCTGTTACAAGGAAAATAGCTTTTGAGCATCTGTGGAGCTGCAGTCTCTTTTTTCACTCAGGAGCACTGTTACAGTGCCGCTGTTCATAGAAACGCTAAAATAAGCTGTTTGAGCATAGTAGCACTAACTTTACTTGAGGAGTAGAAATCATCTAACACATTAAAGAAACGCCTTTCTGCATTGCAAATAAGAGTTTAATTCATTTGAAACCAATATCTTTCATTTTGGTAAGCTTTGAAGTTATCTGACGCATTAAAGAAACGCCTTCCTGCACTGCAAATAATAGTTTAATTCATTTAAAACCAATATCTTTTATTTTAGCAAGCTGTTATCTTAACATTGCAGAATGTGACATTCTCTTACAGGGAAAACATCTTTTCAGCATCTGCGGAGCTGCTGTCTCTCCTTTCACTCAGTAGCACTGACACAGTGCCACTGTTCATAGAAACGCTAAAATAAGCTGTTTGGGCAAAGTAGCACTAACTTTACTTGAGAAGCAGAAACAAATCTGACGCATTAAAGAAACGTCTTCCTGAACTGCAAATAAGAGTTTAATTCATTTGAAACCAATATCTTTTATTTTAGCAAGCTTTGATCTTAACATTGCATAAAGTGACATTCTCTTACAGGGAAAACAGCTTTTCAGCGTCTGGGGAGCTGTGGTCTCTCCTTTCACTCAGGAACACTGAAACAGTGCCACTGTGCATAGAAACGCTAAAATAAGCTGTTTGAGCATAGTAGCACTAACTTTACTTGAGGAGCAGAAACAATCTAACACATTAAAGAAACGCCTTTCTGCATTGCAAATAATAGTTTAATTCATTTAAAACCAATATATTGTATTTTAGAAAGATTTTATCTTAACATTGCAGAAAGTGACATTCTCTTACAGGGAAAACAGCTTTTTAGCAGCTGTGGAGCTGCGGTATCTTCTTTTACTCAGGAACACTGAAACAGTGCCACTGTGCATAGAAACGCTAAAATAAGCTGTTTGGGCATAGTAGCACAAATTTTACTTAGAAGTAGAAACAAATCTGACGCATTAAAGTAACGCCTTCCTGCACTGCAAATAATAGTTTATTTCATTTAAAACCAATATCTTTTATTTTAGCAAGCTTTTATCTTAACATTGTAGAAATAATAGTTTAATTCATTTAAAACCAATATCTTTTATTTTAGCAAGCTTTTATCTTAACATTGCAGAATGTGACATTCTCTCACAGGGAAAACATCTTTTCAGCATCTGCGGAGCTGCGGTCTCTTCTTTTACTCAGTAGCACTGAAACAGTGCCACTGTTCATAGAAACGCTAAAATAAGCTGTTTGGGCATAGTAGCACTAACTTTACTTGAGGAGTAGAAATCATCTAACACATTAAAGATAGGCCTTCCTGCACTGCAAATAAGAGCTTAATTCATTTGAAACCATTATCTTTTATTTCTTTTATTTTTGCAAGCTTTTATCTTAGCATTGCATAAAAAGACATTCTCTTACAGAGAAAACAGCTTTTGAGCGTCTGGGGAGCTGTGGTCTCTCCTTTCACTCAGGAACACTGAAACAGTGCCACTGTGCATAGAAACGCTAAAATGAGCTGTTTGGGCATAGTAGCACAAATTTTACTTAGAAGTAGAAACAAATGTGACGCATTAAAGAAACGCCTTCCTGCACTGCAAATAATAGTTTAATTCATTTAAAACCAATATCTTTTATTTTAGCAAGCTGTTATCTTAACATTGCAGAATGTGACATTCTCTTACAGGGAAAACAGCTTTTCAGCGTCTGGGGAGCTGTGGTCTCTCCTTTCACTCAGTAGCACTGACACAGTGCCACTGTTCATAGAAACGCTAAAATAAGCTGTTTGGGCATAGTAGCACTAACTTTACTTGAGAAGCAGAAACAAATCTGACGCATTAAAGAAACGTCTTCCTGAACTGCAAATAAGAGTTTAATTCATTTGAAACCAATATCTTTTATTTTAGCAAGCTTTTATCTTAACATTGCATAAAGTGACATTCTGTTACAAGGAAAATAGCTTTTCAACATCTGTGGAGCTGCGGTCTCTTTTTTCACTCAGGAGCACTGTTACAGTGCCGCTGTTCATAGAAACGCTAAAATAAGCTGTTTGGGCATAGTAGCACTAACTTTACTTGAGGAGCAGAAACAATCTAACACATTAAAGAAATGCCTTTCTGCATTGCAAATATTAGTTTAATTCATTTAAAACCAATATATTTTATTTTAGAAAGATTTTATCTTAACATTGCAGAAAGTGACATTCTCTTACAGGGAAAACAGCTTTTCAGCATCTGTGGAGCTGCGGTCTCTTCTTTTACTCAGGAACACTGAAACAGTGCCACTGTGCATAGAAACGCTAAAATGAGCTGTTTGGGCATAGTAGCACAAATTTTACTTAGAAGTAGAAACAAATCTGACGCATTAAAGAAACGCCTTCCTGCACTGCAAATAATAGTTTAATTCATTTAAAACCAATATCTTTTATTTTAGCAAGCTGTTATCTTAACATTGCATAAAGTGACATTCTGTTACAAGGAAAATAGCTTTGCAACATCTGTGGAGCTGCGGTCTCTTTTTTCACTCAGGAGCACTGTTACAGTGCCGCTGTTCATAGAAACGCTAAAATAAGCTGTTTGGGCATAG
This sequence comes from Spinibarbus caldwelli, assembly GCA_039654775.1. Lineage (NCBI taxonomy): Eukaryota > Metazoa > Chordata > Actinopteri > Cypriniformes > Cyprinidae > Spinibarbus > Spinibarbus caldwelli. The sequence goes on along the minus strand of JBCAMP010000204.1, from coordinate 174,630 downwards.
TAGCACTAACTTTACTTGAGGAGCAGAAACAATCTAACACATTAAAGAAACGCCTTTCTGCATTGCAAATAATAGTTTAATTCATTTAAAACCAATATATTGTATTTTAGAAAGATTTTATCTTAACATTGCAGAAAGTGACATTCTCTTACAGGGAAAACAGCTTTTCAGCATCTGTGGAGTTGCGGTCTCTTCTTTTATTCAGGAACACTGAAACAGTGCGACTGTGCATAGAAACGCTAAAATAAGCTGTTTGGGCATAGTAGCACAAATTTTACTTAGAAGTAGAAACAAATCTGACGCATTAAAGAAACGCCTTCCTGCACTGCAAAAAATAGTTTAATTCATTTGAAATCAATATCTTTTATTTTCGCAAGCTTTGATCTTAACATTGCATGAAGTGACATTCTCTTAGAGGGAAAACAGCGTTTCAGCATCAGTGGAGTTGTGGTCTCTTCTTTCACTCAGGAGCACTGTCACAGTGCCATTGTTCATAGAAACGCTAAAATAAGCTGTTTGAGCATAGTAGCACTAACTTTACTTGAGGAGCAGAAACAATCTAACAAATTACACAAACGCCTTTCTGCATTGCAAATAAAAGTTTAATTCATTTAAAACCAATATATTGTATTTTAGCAAGATTTTATCTTAACATTGCAGAAAGTGACATTCTCTTACAGGGAAAAGAGCTTTTCAGCATCTGTGGAGCTGCGGTCTCTTCTTTTACTCAGGAACACTGAAACAGTGCCACTGTGCATAGAAACGCTAAAATAAGCTGTTTGGGCATAGTAGCACAAATTTTACTAAGAAGTAGAAACAAATCTGACGCATTAAAGAAACGCCTTCCTGCACTGCAAATAAGAGTGTATTTAATCTGAAACCAATATATTTCATTTTGGTAAGCTTGTATCTTAACATTGCATAAAGTGACATTCTCTTACAGGGAAAACAGCTTTTCAGCATCTGCGGAGCTGTGGTCTCTTCCTTCACTAAGGGGCACTGAGATACTGCCACTGTGCATAGAAACGCTAAAATAAGCTGTTTGAGCATAGTAGCACTAACTTTACTTAGAAGTAGAAACAAATCTGACGCATTAAAGAAACGCCTTCCTGCACTGCAAATAATAGTTTAATTCATTTAAAACCAATATCTTTTATTTTAGCAAGCTGTTATCTTAACATTGCAGAATGTGACATTCTCTTACAGGGAAAACAGCTTTTCAGCGTGTGGGGAGCTGAGGTCTCTCCTTTCACTCAGTAGCACTGACACAATGCCACTGTTCATAGAAACACTAAAATAACCTGTTTGGGCATAGTAGCACTAACTTTACTTGAGGAGCAGAAAAAAATCTGAGGAATTAAAGAAACATCTTCCTGAACTGCAAATAAGAGTTTAATTGATTTGAAACCAATATCTTTTATTTTAGCAAGCTTTTATCTTAACATTGCAGAATGTGACATTCTCTTACAGGGAAAACAGCTTTTCAGCATCTGCGGAGCTGTGGTCTCTCCTTTCACTCAGGAACACTGACACAGTGCTACTGTTCATAGAAACGCTAAAATAACCTGTTTGGGCATAGTAGCACTAACTTTACTTGAGGAGTAGAAATCATCTAACACATTAAAGAAACGCCTTTCTGCATTGCAAATAAGAGTTTAATTCATTTGAAACCAATATCTTTCATTTTGGTAAGCTTTGAACTTATCTGACGCATTAAAGAAACGCCTTCCTGCACTGCAAATAATAGTTTAATTCATTTAAAACCAATATCTTTTATTTTAGCAAGCTGTTATCTTAACATTGCAGAATGTGACATTCTCTTACAGGGAAAACAGCTTTTCAGCGTCTGGGGAGCTGTGGTCTCTCCTTTCACTCAGTAGCACTGACACAGTGCCACTGTTCATAGAAACGCTAAAATAAGCTGTTTGGGCAAAGTAGCACTAACTTTACTTGAGAAGCAGAAACAAATCTGACGCATTAAAGAAACGTCTTCCTGAACTGCAAATAAGAGTTTAATTCATTTGAAACCAATATCTTTTATTTTAGCAAGCTTTGATCTTAACATTGCATAAAGTGACATTCTATTACAGGGAAAACAGCTTTTCAGCGTCTGGGGACCTGTGGTCTCTCCTTTCACTCAGGAACACTGAAACAGTGCCACTGTTCATAGAAACGCTAAAATAAGCTGTTTGGGCATAGTAGCACTAAATTTACTTGAGAAGCAGAAACAAATCTGACGCATTAAAGAAACGTTTTCCTGAACTGCAAATAAGAGTTTAATTCATTTGAAACCAATATCTTTTCTTTTCGCAAGCTTTTATCTTAACATTGCATAAAGTGACATTCTGTTACAAGGAAAATAGCTTTTCAACATCTGTGGAGCTGCGGTCTCTTTTTTCACTCAGGAGCACTGTTACAGTGCCGCTGTTCATAGAAACGCTAAAATAAGCTGTTTGAGCATAGTAGCACTAACTTTACTTGAGGAGCAGAAACAATCTAACACATTAAAGAAACGCCTTTCTGCATTGCAAATAATAGTTTAATTCATTTAAAACCAATATATTGTATTTTAGAAAGATTTTATCTTAACATTGCAGAAAGTGACATTCTCTTACAGGGAAAACAGCTTTTCAGCATCTGTGGAGCTGCGGTCTCTTCTTTTACTCAGGAACACTGAAACAGTGCCACTGTGCATAGAAACGCTAAAATAAGCTGTTTGGGCATAGTAGCACTAACTTTACTTGAGGAGTAGAAATCATCTAACACATTAAAGAAAGGCCTTCCTGCACTGCAAATAAGAGTTTAATTCATTTAAAACCAATATCTTTTATTTTAGCAAGCTGTTATCTTAACATTGCAGAATGTGACATTCTCTTACAGGGAAAACAGCTTTTCAGCGTCTGGGGAGCTGAGGTCTCTCCTGTCACTCAGTAGCACTGACACAGTGCCACTGTTCATAGAAACGCTAAAATAACCTGTTTGGGCATAGTAGCACTAAATTTACTTGAGAAGCAGAAACAAATCTGACGCATTAAAGAAACGTTTTCCTGAACTGCAAATAAGAGTTTAATTCATTTGAAACCAATATCTTTTCTTTTCGCAAGCTTTTATCTTAACATTGCATAAAGTGACATTCTGTTACAAGGAAAATAGCTTTTCAACATCTGTGGAGCTGCGGTCTCTTTTTTCACTCAGGAGCACTGTTACAGTGCCGCTGTTCATAGAAACGCTAAAATAAGCTGTTTGAGCATAGTAGCACTAACTTTACTTGAGGAGTAGAAACAATCTAACACATTAAAGAAACGCCTTTCTGCATTGCAAATAATAGTTTAATTCATTTAAAACCAATATATTTTATTTTAGCAAGCTTTTATCTTAACATTGCAGAAAGTGACATTCTCTTACAGGGAAAACAGCTTTTCAGCATCTGCGGAGCTGCGGTCTCTCCTTTCACTCAGGAACACTGACACAATGCCACTGTTCATAGAAACACTAAAATAACCTGTTTGGGCATAGTAGCACTAACTTTACTTGAGGAGCAGAAACAAATCTGAGGAATTAAAGAAACATCTTCCTGAACTGCAAATAAGAGTTTAATTGATTTGAAACCAATATCTTTTATTTTAGCAAGCTTTTATCTTAACATTGCAGAATGTGACATTCTCTTACAGGGAAAACAGCTTTTCAGCATCTGCGGAGCTGCGGTCTCTCCTTTCACTCAGGAACACTGACACAGTGCTACTGTTCATAGAAACGCTAAAATAACCTGTTTGGGCATAGTAGCACTAACTTTACTTGAGGAGCAGAAACAAATCTGAGGAATTAAAGAAACATCTTCCTGAACTGCAAATAAGAGTTTAATTCATTTGAAATCAATATCTTTTATTTTCGCAAGCTTTGATCTTAACATTGCAGAATGTGACATTCTCTTACAGGGAAAACAGCTTTTCAGCATCTGCGGAGCTGCGGTCTCTCCTTTCACTCAGGAACACTGACACAGTGCTACTGTTCATAGAAACGCTAAAATAACCTGTTTGGGCATAGTAGCACTAACTTTACTTGAGGAGCAGAAACAAATCTGAGGAATTAAAGAAACATCTTCCTGAACTGCAAATAAGAGTTTAATTCATTTGAAATCAATATCTTTTATTTTCGCAAGCTTTGATCTTAACATTGCATGAAGTGACATTCTCTTAGAGGGAAAACAGCGTTTCAGCATCAGTGGAGTTGTGGTCTCTTCTTTCACTCAGGAGCACTGTCACAGTGCCATTGTTCATAGAAACGCTAAAATAAGCTGTTTGAGCATAGTAGCACTAACTTTACTTGAGGAGCAGAAACAATCTAACAAATTACACAAACGCCTTTCTGCATTGCAAATAAAAGTTTAATTCATTTAAAACCAATATATTGTATTTTAGCAAGATTTTATCTTAACATTGCAGAAAGTGACATTCTCTTACAGGGAAAAGAGCTTTTCAGCATCTGTGGAGCTGCGGTCTCTTCTTTTACTCAGGAACACTGAAACAGTGCCACTGTGCATAGAAACGCTAAAATAAGCTGTTTGGGCATAGTAGCACAAATTTTACTTAGAAGTAGAAACAAATCTGACGCATTAAAGAAACGCCTTCCTGCACTGCAAATAATAGTTTAATTCATTTAAAACCAATATCTTTTATTTTTGCAAGCTTTTATCTTAACATTGCATAAAGTGACATTCTGTTACAAGGAAAATAGCTTTTCAACATCTGTGGAGCTGCGGTCTCTTTTTTCACTCAGGAGCACTGTTACAGTGCCGCTGTTCATAGAAACGCTAAAATAAGCTGTTTGAGTATAGTAGCACTAACTTTACTTGAGGAGTAGAAATCATCTAACACATTAAAGAAACGCCTTTCTGCATTGCAAATAAGAGTTTAATTCATTTGAAACCAATATCTTTCATTTTGGTAAGCTTTGAACTTATCTGACGCATTAAAGAAACGCCTTCCTGCACTGCAAATAATAGTTTAATTCATTTAAAACCAATATCTTTTATTTTAGCAAGCTGTTATCTTAACATTGCAGAATGTGACATTCTCTTACAGGGAAAACATCTTTTCAGCATCTGCGCAGCTGCTGTCTCTCCTTTCACTCAGTAGCACTGACACAGTGCCACTGTTCATAGAAACGCTAAAATAAGCTGTTTGGGCAAAGTAGCACTAACTTTACTTGAGAAGCAGAAACAAATCTGACGCATTAAAGAAACGTCTTCCTGAACTGCAAATAAGAGTTTAATTCATTTGAAACCAATATCTTTTATTTTAGCAAGCTTTGATCTTAACATTGCATAAAGTGACATTCTATTACAGGGAAAACAGCTTTTCAGCGTCTGGGGACCTGTGGTCTCTCCTTTCACTCAGGAACACTGAAACAGTGCCACTGTTCATAGAAACGCTAAAATAAGCTGTTTGGGCATAGTAGCACTAAATTTACTTGAGAAGCAGAAACAAATCTGACGCATTAAAGAAACGTTTTCCTGAACTGCAAATAAGAGTTTAATTCATTTGAAACCAATATCTTTTCTTTTCGCAAGCTTTTATCTTAACATTGCATAAAGTGACATTCTGTTACAAGGAAAATAGCTTTTCAACATCTGTGGAGCTGCGGTCTCTTTTTTCACTCAGGAGCACTGTTACAGTGCCGCTGTTCATAGAAACGCTAAAATAAGCTGTTTGGGTATAGTAGCACTAACTTTACTTGAGGAGCAGATATCATCTAACACATTAACGAAACGCCTTTCTGCATTGTAAATAATAGTTTATATCATTTAAAACCAATATCTTTTATTTTTGCAAGCTTTTATCTTAACATTGGAGAATGTGACATTCTCTTACAGGGAAAACAGCTTTTCAGCGTCTGGGGAGCTGTGGTCTCTCCTTTCACTCAGTAGCACTGACACAGTGCCACTGTTCATAGAAACGCTAAAATAAGCTGTTTGGGCATAGTAGCACTAACTTTACTTGAGAAGCAGAAACAAATCTGACGCATTAAAGAAACGCCTTCCTGCACTGCAAATAATAGTTTATTTCATTTAAAACCAATATCTTTTATTTTAGCAAGCTTTTATCTTAACATTGCAGAATGTGACATTCTCTTACAGGGAAAACATCTTTTCAGCATCTGCGGAGCTGCTGTCTCTCCTTTCACTCAGTAGCACTGACACAGTGCCACTGTTCATAGAAACGCTAAAATAAGCTGTTTGGGCATAGTAGCACTAACTTTACTTGAGGAGCAGAAACAATCTAACACATTAAAGAAACGCCTTTCTGCATTGCAAATAATAGTTTAATTCATTTAAAACCAATATATTGTATTTTAGCAAGATTTTATCTTAACATTGCATAAAGTGACATTCTCATACAGGGAAAACAGCTTTTCAGCATCTGCAGAGCTGCGTTCTCTTCCTTCTCTAAGGGGCACTGAGACACTGCCACTGTGCATAGAAACGCTAAAATAAGCTGTTTGAGCATAGTAGCACTAACTTTACTTGAGAAGCAGAAACAAATCTGACGCATTAAAGAAACGCCTTCCTGCACTGCAAATAATACTTTAATTCATTTAAAACCAATATCTTTTATTTTAGCAAGCTGTTATCTTAACATTGCAGAATGTGACATTCTCTTACAGGGAAAACAGCTTTTCAGCGTCTGGGGAGCTGTGGTCTCTCCTTTCACTCAGTAGCACTGACACAGTGCCACTGTTCATAGAAACGCTAAAATAAGCTGTTTGGGCATAGTAGCACTAACTTTACTTGAGAAGCAGAAACAAATCTGACGCATTAAAGAAACGTCTTCCTGAACTGCAAAATAAGAGTTTAATTCATTTGAAACCAATATCTTTTATTTTAGCAAGCTTTGATCTTGACATTGCATAAAGTGACATTCTCTTACAGGGAAAACAGCTTTTCAGCATCTGCGGAGCTGTGGTTTCTCCTTTCACTCAGTAGCACTGACACAGTGCCACTGTTCATAGAAACGCTAAAATAAGCTGTTTGGGCATAGTAGCACTAACTTTACTTGAGGAGTAGAAATCATCTAACACATTAAAGAAACGCCTTTCTGCATTGCAAATAAGAGTTTAATTCATTTGAAACCAATATCTTTCATTTTGGTAAGCTTTGAACTTAACATTGCATAAAGTGACATTCTGTTACAGGGAAAACAGCTTTTCAGCGTCTGGGGAGCTGTGTTCTCTCCTTTCACTCAGTAGCACTGACACAGTGCCACTGTTCATAGAAACGCTAAAATAAGCTGTTTGGGCATAGTAGCACTAACTTTACTTGAGAAGCAGAAACAAATCTAACGCATTAAAGAAACACTTCCTGAACTGCAAATAAGAGTTTAATTCATTTGAAACCAATATCTTTTATTTTAGCAAGCTTTGATCTTAACATTGCATAAAGTGACATTCTCTTACAGGGAAAACAGCTTTTCAGCATCTGCGGAGCTGTGGTTTCTCCTTTCACTCAGGAACACTGAAACAGTGCCACTGTGCATAGAAACGCTAAAATGAGCTGTTTGGGCATAGTAGCACTAACTTTACTTGAGGAGTAGAAATCATCTAACACATTAAAGAAACGCCTTCCTGCACTGCAAATAAGAGTTTAATTCATTTGAAACCAATATCTTTCATTTCTTTTATTTTTGCAAACTTTTATCTTAGCATTGCAGAAAGTGACATTCTCTTACAGGGAAAACAGCTTTTCAGCATCTGTGGAGCTGCGGTCTCTTCTTTTACTCAGGAACACTGAAACAGTGCCACTGTGCATAGAAACGCTAAAACAAGCTGTTTGGGCATAGTAGCACAAATTTTACTAAGAAGTAGAAACAAATCTGACGCATTAAAGAAACGCCTTCCTGCACTGCAAATAAGAGTGTATTTAATCTGAAACCAATATATTTCATTTTGGTAAGCTTCTATCTTCACATTGCATAAAGTGACATTCTCTTACAGGGAAAACAGCTTTTCAGCATCTGCGGAGCTGTGGTCTCTTCCTTCACTAAGGGGCACTGAGACACTGCCACTGTGGATAGAAACGCTAAAATAAGCTGTTTGGGCATAGTAGCACTAACTTTACTTGAGGAGTAGAAATCATCTAACACATTAAAGAAACGCCTTTCTGCATTGCAAATAAGAGTTTAATTTATTTGAAACCAATATCTTTCATTTTGGTAAGCTTTGAACTTATTGCATAAAGTGACATTCTCATACAGGGAAAACAGCTTTTCAGCGTCTGGGGAGCTGTGGTCTCTCCTTTCACTCAGTAGCACTGACACAGTGCCACTGTTCATAGAAACGCTAAAATAAGCTGTTTGGGCATAGTAGCACTAACTTTACTTGAGAAGCAGAAACAAATCTGACGCATTAAAGAAACGTCTTCCTGAACTGCAAATAAGAGTTTAATTCATTTGAAACCAATATCTTTTATTTTAGCAAGCTTTGATCTTAACATTGCATAAAGTGACATTCTCTTACAGGGAAAACAGCTTTTCAGCGTCTGGGGAGCTGCGGTCTCTCCTTTCACTCAGGAACACTGAAACAGTGCCACTGTGCATAGAAACGCTAAAATAAGCTGTTTGGGCATAGTAGCACTAACTTTACTTGAGGAGTAGAAATCATCTAACACATTAAAGAAACGCCTTCCTGCACTGCAAATAATAGTTTATTTCATTTAAAACCAAAATCTTTTATTTTAGCAAGCTTTGAACTTAACATTGCAGAAAGTGACATTCTCATACAGGGAAAACAGCTTTTCAGCATCTGCAGAGCTGCGTTCTCTTCCTTCACTAAGGGGCACTGAGACACTGCCACTGTGCATAGAAACGCTAAAATAAGCTGTTTGGGCATAGTAGCACAAATTTTACTTAGAAGTAGAAACAAATCTGACGCATTAAAGAAACGCCTTCCTGCACTGCAAATATTAGTTTAATTCATTTAAAACCAATATCTTTTATTTTAGCAAGCTGTTATCTTAACACTGCATAAAGTGACATTCTGTTACAAGGAAAATAGCTTTCCAACATCTGTGGAGCTGCGGTCTCTTTTTTCACTCAGGAGCACTGTTACAGTGCCGCTGTTCATAGAAACGCTAAAATAAGCTGTTTGAGCATAGTAGCACTAACTTTACTTGAGGAGCAGAAACAATCTAACACATTAAAGAAACGCCTTTCTGCATTGCAAATAATAGTTTAATTCATTTAAAACCAATATATTTTATTTTAGAAAGATTTTATCTTAACATTGCAGAAAGTGACATTCTCTTACAGGGAAAACAGCTTTTCAGCATCTGTGGAGCTGCGGTCTCTTCTTTTACTCAGGAACACTGAAACAGTGCCACTGTGCATAGAAACGCTAAAATAAGCTGTTTGGGCATAGTAGCACAAATTTTACTTAGAAGTAGAAACAAATGTGACGCATTAAAGAAACGCCTTCCTGCACTGCAAATAATAGTTTAATTCATTTAAAACCAATATCTTTTATTTTAGCAAGCTGTTATCTTAACATTGCAGAATGTGACATTCTCTTACAGGGAAAACAGCTTTTCAGCGTCTGGGGAGCTGTGGTCTCTCCTTTCACTCAGTAGCACTGACACAGTGCCACTGTTCATAGAAACGCTAAAATAAACTGTTTGGGCATAGTAGCACTAACTTTACTTGAGAAGCAGAAACAAATCTGACGCATTAAAGAAACGTCTTCCTGAACTGCAAATAAGAGTTTAATTCATTTGAAACCAATATCTTTTATTTTAGCAAGCTTTGATCTTAACATTGCATAAAGTGACATTCTCTTACAGGGAAAACAGCTTTTCAGCGTCTGGGGAGCTGCGGTCTCTCCTTTCACTCAGGAACACTGAAACAGTGCCACTGTGCATAGAAACGCTAAAATAAGCTGTTTGGGCATAGTAGCACTAACTTTACTTGAGGAGTAGAAATCATCTAACACATTAAAGAAACGCCTTCCTGCACTGCAAATAATAGTTTATTTCATTTAAAACCAAAATCTTTTATTTTAGCAAGCTTTGATCTTAACATTGCAGAAAGTGACATTCTCATACAGGGAAAACAGCTTTTCAGCATCTGCAGAGCTGCGTTCTCTTCCTTCACTAAAGGGCACTGAGACACTGCCACTGTGCATAGAAACGCTAAAATAAGCTGTTTGGGCATAGTAGCACAAATTTTACTTAGAAGTAGAAACAAATCTGACGCATTAAAGAAACGCCTTCCTGCACTGCAAATAATAGTTTAATTCATTTAAAACCAATATCTTTTATTTTAGCAAGCTGTTATCTTAACATTGCATAAAGTGACATTCTGTTACAAGGAAAATAGCTTTGCAACATCTGTGGAGCTGCGGTCTCTTTTTTCACTCAGGAGCACTGTTACAGTGCCGCTGTTCATAGAAACGCTAAAATAAGCTGTTTGAGCATAGTAGCACTAACTTTACTTGAGGAGCAGAAACAATCTAACACATTAAAGAAACGCCTTTCTGCATTGCAAATAATAGTTTAATTCATTTAAAACCAATATATTGTATTTTAGAAAGATTTTATCTTAACATTGCAGAAAGTGACATTCTCTTACAGGGAAAACAGCTTTTCAGCATCTGTGGAGTTGCGGTCTCTTCTTTTATTCAGGAACACTGAAACAGTGCCACTGTGCATAGAAACGCTAAAATAAGCTGTTTGGGCATAGTAGCACAAATTTTACTTAGAAGTAGAAACAAATCTGACGCATTAAAGAAACGCCTTCCTGCACTGCAAAAAATAGTTTAATTCATTTGAAATCAATATCTTTTATTTTCGCAAGCTTTGATCTTAACATTGCATGAAGTGACATTCTCTTAGAGGGAAAACAGCGTTTCAGCATCAGTGGAGTTGTGGTCTCTTCTTTCACTCAGGAGCACTGTCACAGTGCCATTGTTCATAGAAACGCTAAAATAAGCTGTTTGAGCATAGTAGCACTAACTTTACTTGAGGAGCAGAAACAATCTAACAAATTACACAAACGCCTTTCTGCATTGCAAATAAAAGTTTAATTCATTTAAAACCAATATATTGTATTTTAGCAAGATTTTATCTTAACATTGCAGAAAGTGACATTCTCTTACAGGGAAAAGAGCTTTTCAGCATCTGTGGAGCTGCGGTCTCTTCTTTTACTCAGGAACACTGAAACAGTGCCACTGTGCATAGAAACGCTAAAATAAGCTGTTTGGGCATAGTAGCACAAATTTTACTAAGAAGTAGAAACAAATCTGACGCATTAAAGAAACGCCTTCCTGCACTGCAAATAAGAGTGTATTTAATCTGAAACCAATATATTTCATTTTGGTAAGCTTGTATCTTAACATTGCATAAAGTGACATTCTCTTACAGGGAAAACAGCTTTTCAGCATCTGCGGAGCTGTGGTCTCTTCCTTCACTAAGGGGCACTGAGATACTGCCACTGTGCATAGAAACGCTAAAATAAGCTGTTTGAGCATAGTAGCACTAACTTTACTTAGAAGTAGAAACAAATCTGACGCATTAAAGAAACGCCTTCCTGCACTGCAAATAATAGTTTAATTCATTTAAAACCAATATCTTTTATTTTAGCAAGCTGTTATCTTAACATTGCAGAATGTGACATTCTCTTACAGGGAAAACAGCTTTTCAGCGTGTGGGGAGCTGAGGTCTCTCCTTTCACTCAGTAGCACTGACACAATGCCACTGTTCATAGAAACACTAAAATAACCTGTTTGGGCATAGTAGCACTAACTTTACTTGAGGAGCAGAAAAAAATCTGAGGAATTAAAGAAACATCTTCCTGAACTGCAAATAAGAGTTTAATTGATTTGAAACCAATATCTTTTATTTTATCAAGCTTTTATCTTAACATTGCAGAATGTGACATTCTCTTACAGGGAAAACAGCTTTTCAGCATCTGCGGAGCTGTGGTCTCTCCTTTCACTCAGGAACACTGACACAGTGCTACTGTTCATAGAAACGCTAAAATAACCTGTTTGGGCATAGTAGCACTAACTTTGCTTGAGGAGCAGAAACAAATCTGAGGAATTAAAGAAACATCTTCCTGAACTGCAAATAAGAGTTTAATTCATTTGAAATCAATATCTTTTATTTTCGCAAGCTTTGATCTTAACATTGCATGAAGTGACATTCTCTTAGAGGGAAAACAGCGTTTCAGCATCAGTGGAGTTGTGGTCTCTTCTTTCACTCAGGAGCACTGTCACAGTGCCATTGTTCATAGAAACGCTAAAATAAGCTGTTTGAGCATAGTAGCACTAACTTTACTTGAGGAGCAGAAACAATCTAACAAATTACACAAACGCCTTTCTGCATTGCAAATAAAAGTTTATTTCATTTAAAACCAATATCTTTTATTTTAGTAGGCTTTTATCTTAACATTGCAGAATGTGACATTCTCTTACAGGGAAAACATCTTTTCAGCATCTGCGGAGCTGCTGTCTCTCCTTTCACTCAGTAGCACTGACACAGTGCCACTGTTCATAGAAACGCTAAAATAAGCTGTTTGGGCATAGTAGCACAAATTTTACTAAGAAGTAGAAACAAATCTGACGCATTAAAGAAACGCCTTCCTGCACTGCAAATAAGAGTGTATTTAATCTGAAACCAATATATTTCATTTTGGTAAGCTTGTATCTTAACATTGCATAAAGTGACATTCTCTTACAGGGAAAACAGCTTTTCAGCATCTGCGGAGCTGTGGTCTCTTCCTTCACTAAGGGGCACTGAGACACTGCCACTGTGCATAGAAACGCTAAAATAAGCTGTTTGAGCATAGTAGCACTAACTTTACTTGAGGAGCAGAAACAATCTAACACATTAAAGAAACGCCTTTCTGCATTGCAAATAAAAGTTTAATTCATTTGAAACCAATATCTTTTATTTTAGCAAGCTTTTATCTTAGCATTGCATAAAAAGACATTCTCTTACAGAGAAAACACCTTTTGAGCATCTGGGGAGCTGTGGTCTCTCCTTTCACTCAGGAACACTGAAACAGTGCCACTGTGCATAGAAACGCTAAAATGAGCTGTTTGGGCATAGTAGCACAAATTTTACTTAGAAGTAGAAACAAATCTGACGCATTAAAGAAACGCCTTCCTGCACTGCAAATAACAGTTTAATTCATTTGAAACCATTATCTTTTATTTCTTTTATTTTTGCAAGCTTTTATCTTAACATTGCATAAAGTGACATTCTGTTACAAGGAAAATAGCTTTTCAACATCTGTGGAGCTGCAGTCTCTTTTTTCACTCAGGAGCACTGTTACAGTGCCGCTGTTCATAGAAACGCTAAAATAAGCTGTTTGAGCATAGTAGCACTAACTTTACTTGAGGAGTAGAAATCATCTAACACATTAAAGAAACGCCTTTCTGCATTGCAAATAAGAGTTTAATTCATTTGAAACCAATATCTTTCATTTTGGTAAGCTTTGAAGTTATCTGACGCATTAAAGAAACGCCTTCCTGCACTGCAAATAATAGTTTAATTCATTTAAAACCAATATCTTTTATTTTAGCAAGCTGTTATCTTAACATTGCAGAATGTGACATTCTCTTACAGGGAAAACATCTTTTCAGCATCTGCGGAGCTGCTGTCTCTCCTTTCACTCAGTAGCACTGACACAGTGCCACTGTTCATAGAAACGCTAAAATAAGCTGTTTGGGCAAAGTAGCACTAACTTTACTTGAGAAGCAGAAACAAATCTGACGCATTAAAGAAACGTCTTCCTGAACTGCAAATAAGAGTTTAATTCATTTGAAACCAATATCTTTTATTTTAGCAAGCTTTGATCTTAACATTGCATAAAGTGACATTCTCTTACAGGGAAAACAGCTTTTCAGCGTCTGGGGAGCTGTGGTCTCTCCTTTCACTCAGGAACACTGAAACAGTGCCACTGTGCATAGAAACGCTAAAATAAGCTGTTTGAGCATAGTAGCACTAACTTTACTTGAGGAGCAGAAACAATCTAACACATTAAAGAAACGCCTTTCTGCATTGCAAATAATAGTTTAATTCATTTAAAACCAATATATTGTATTTTAGAAAGATTTTATCTTAACATTGCAGAAAGTGACATTCTCTTACAGGGAAAACAGCTTTTTAGCAGCTGTGGAGCTGCGGTATCTTCTTTTACTCAGGAACACTGAAACAGTGCCACTGTGCATAGAAACGCTAAAATAAGCTGTTTGGGCATAGTAGCACAAATTTTACTTAGAAGTAGAAACAAATCTGACGCATTAAAGTAACGCCTTCCTGCACTGCAAATAATAGTTTATTTCATTTAAAACCAATATCTTTTATTTTAGCAAGCTTTTATCTTAACATTGTAGAAATAATAGTTTAATTCATTTAAAACCAATATCTTTTATTTTAGCAAGCTTTTATCTTAACATTGCAGAATGTGACATTCTCTCACAGGGAAAACATCTTTTCAGCATCTGCGGAGCTGCGGTCTCTTCTTTTACTCAGTAGCACTGAAACAGTGCCACTGTTCATAGAAACGCTAAAATAAGCTGTTTGGGCATAGTAGCACTAACTTTACTTGAGGAGTAGAAATCATCTAACACATTAAAGATAGGCCTTCCTGCACTGCAAATAAGAGCTTAATTCATTTGAAACCATTATCTTTCATTTCTTTTATTTTTGCAAGCTTTTATCTTAGCATTGCATAAAAAGACATTCTCTTACAGAGAAAACAGCTTTTGAGCGTCTGGGGAGCTGTGGTCTCTCCTTTCACACTGGAACACTGAAACAGTGCCACTGTGCATAGAAACGCTAAAATGAGCTGTTTGGGCATAGTAGCACAAATTTTACTTAGAAGTAGAAACAAATCTGACGCATTAAAGAAACGCCTTCCTGCACTGCAAATAAGAGTTTAATTCATTTGAAACCATTATCTTTTATTTCTTTTATTTTTGCAAGCTTTTATCTTAACATTGCATAAAGTGACATTCTGTTAAAAGTAAAATAGCTTTTCAACATCTGTGGAGCTGCGGTCTCTTTTTTCACTCAGGAGCACTGTTACAGTGCCGCTGTTCATAGAAACGCTAAAATAAGCTTTTTGAGCATAGTAGCACTAACTTTACTTGAGGAGCAGAAACAAATCTGACGCATTAAAGAAACGTTTCCTGAACTGCAAATAAGAGTTTAATTCATTTGAAACCAATATCTTTTATTTTCGCAAGCTTTTATCTTAACATTGCATAAAGTGACATTCTGTTACAAGGAAAATTACTTTTCAACATCTGTGGAGCTGCGGTCTCTTTTTTCACTCAGGAGCACTGTTACAGTGCCGCTGTTCATAGAAACGCTAAAATAAGCTGTTTGAGCATAGTAGCACTAACTTTACTTGAGGAGCAGAAACAATCTAACACATTAAAGAAACGCCTTTCTGCATTGCAAATAATAGTTTAATTCATTTAAAACCAATATATTGTATTTTAGAAAGATTTTATCTTAACATTGCAGAAAGTGACATTCTCTTACAGGGAAAACAGCTTTTCAGCATCTGTGGAGCTGCGGTCTCTTCTTTTACTAAGGAACACTGAAACAGTGCCACTGTGCATAGAAACGCTAAAATTAGCTGTTTGGGCATAGTAGCACTAACTTTACTTGAGGAGTAGAAATCATCTAACACATTAAAGAAAGGCCTTCCTGCACTGCAAATAAGAGTTTAATTCATTTAAAACCAATATCTTTTATTTTAGCAAGCTGTTATCTTAACATTGCAGAATGTGACATTCTCTTACAGGGAAAACAGCTTTTCAGCGTCTGGGGAGCTGTGGTCTCTCCTTTTACTCAGTAGCACTGACACAGTGCCACTGTTCATAGAAACGCTAAAATAACTTGTTTGGGCATAGCAGCACTAACTTTACTTGAGAAGCAGAAACAAATCTGACGCATTAAAGAAACGTTTTCCTGAACTGCAAATAAGTGTTTAATTCATTTGAAACCAATATCTTTTATTTTCGCAAGCTTTTATCTTAACATTGCATAAAGTGACATTCTGTTACAAGGAAAATAGCTTTCCAACATCTGTGGAGCTGCGGTCTCTCCTTTCACTCAGGAACACTGAAACAGTGCCACTGTGCATAGAAACGCTAAAATGAGCTGTTTGGGCATAGTAGCACAAATTTTACTTAGAAGTAGAAACAAATCTGACGCATTAAAGAAACGCCTTCCTGCACTGCAAATAACAGTTTAATTCATTTGAAACCATTATCTTTTATTTCTTTTATTTTTGCAAGCTTTTATCTTAACATTGCATAAAGTGACATTCTGTTACAAGGAAAATAGCTTTTCAACATCTGTGGAGCTGCGGTCTCTTTTTTCACTCAGGAGCACTGTTACAGTGCCGCTGTTCATAGAAACGCTAAAATAAGCTGTTTGAGTATAGTAGCACTAACTTTACTTGAGGAGTAGAAATCATCTAACACATTAAAGAAACGCCTTTCTGCATTGCAAATAAGAGTTTAATTCATTTGAAACCAATATCTTTCATTTTGGTAAGCTTTGAACTTATCTGACGCATTAAAGAAACGCCTTCCTGCACTGCAAATAATAGTTTAATTCATTTAAAACCAATATCTTTTATTTTAGCAAGCTGTTATCTTAACATTGCAGAATGTGACATTCTCTTACAGGGAAAACATCTTTTCAGCATCTGCGCAGCTGCTGTCTCTCCTTTCACTCAGTAGCACTGACACAGTGCCACTGTTCATAGAAACGCTAAAATAAGCTGTTTGGGCAAAGTAGCACTAACTTTACTTGAGAAGCAGAAACAAATCTGACGCATTAAAGAAACGTCTTCCTGAACTGCAAATAAGAGTTTAATTCATTTGAAACCAATATCTTTTATTTTAGCAAGCTTTGATCTTAACATTGCATAAAGTGACATTCTATTACAGGGAAAACAGCTTTTCAGCGTCTGGGGAGCTGTGGTCTCTCCTTTCACTCAGGAACACTGAAACAGTGCCACTGTTCATAGAAACGCTAAAATAAGCTGTTTGGGCATAGTAGCACTAAATTTACTTGAGAAGCAGAAACAAATCTGACGCATTAAAGAAACGTTTTCCTGAACTGCAAATAAGAGTTTAATTCATTTGAAACCAATATCTTTTCTTTTCGCAAGCTTTTATCTTAACATTGC
Source organism: Spinibarbus caldwelli (assembly GCA_039654775.1). Taxonomy (NCBI): domain Eukaryota; kingdom Metazoa; phylum Chordata; class Actinopteri; order Cypriniformes; family Cyprinidae; genus Spinibarbus; species Spinibarbus caldwelli. Next base: position 157,426 of record JBCAMP010000204.1, on the reverse strand, counting down.
ATAAAGTGACATTCTGTTACAAGGAAAATAGCTTTTCAACATCTGTGGAGCTGCGGTCTCTTTTTTCACTCAGGAGCACTGTTACAGTGCCGCTGTTCATAGAAACGCTAAAATAAGCTGTTTGAGCATAGTAGCACTAACTTTACTTGAGGAGCAGAAACAATCTAACACATTAAAGAAACGCCTTTCTGCATTGCAAATAATAGTTTAATTCATTTAAAACCAATATATTGTATTTTAGAAAGATTTTATCTTAACATTGCAGAAAGTGACATTCTCTTACAGGGAAAACAGCTTTTCAGCATCTGTGGAGCTGCGGTCTCTTCTTTTACTCAGGAACACTGAAACAGTGCCACTGTGCATAGAAACGCTAAAATAAGCTGTTTGGGCATAGTAGCACTAACTTTACTTGAGGAGTAGAAATCATCTAACACATTAAAGAAAGGCCTTCCTGCACTGCAAATAAGAGTTTAATTCATTTAAACCAATATCTTTTATTTTAGCAAGCTGTCATCTTAACATTGCAGAATGTGACATTCTCTTACAGGGAAAACAGCTTTTCAGCGTCTGGGGAGCTGAGGTCTCTCCTGTCACTCAGTAGCACTGACACAGTGCCACTGTTCATAGAAACGCTAAAATAACCTGTTTGGGCATAGTAGCACTAAATTTACTTGAGAAGCAGAAACAAATCTGACGCATTAAAGAAACGTTTTCCTGAACTGCAAATAAGAGTTTAATTCATTTGAAACCAATATCTTTTCTTTTCGCAAGCTTTTATCTTAACATTGCATAAAGTGACATTCTGTTACAAGGAAAATAGCTTTTCAACATCTGTGGAGCTGCGGTCTCTTTTTTCACTCAGGAGCACTGTTACAGTGCCGCTGTTCATAGAAACGCTAAAATAAGCTGTTTGAGCATAGTAGCACTAAATTTACTTGAGGAGTAGAAACAATCTAACACATTAAAGAAACGCCTTTCTGCATTGCAAATAATAGTTTAATTCATTTAAAACCAATATATTTTATTTTAGCAAGCTTTTATCTTAACATTGCAGAAAGTGACATTCTCTTACAGGGAAAACAGCTTTTCAGCATCTGCGGAGCTGCGGTCTCTCCTTTCACTCAGGAACACTGACACAATGCCACTGTTCATAGAAACACTAAAATAACCTGTTTGGGCATAGTAGCACTAACTTTACTTGAGGAGCAGAAACAAATCTGAGGAATTAAAGAAACATCTTCCTGAACTGCAAATAAGAGTTTAATTGATTTGAAACCAATATCTTTTATTTTAGCAAGCTTTTATCTTAACATTGCAGAATGTGACATTCTCTTACAGGGAAAACAGCTTTTCAGCATCTGCGGAGCTGCGGTCTCTCCTTTCACTCAGGAACACTGACACAGTGCTACTGTTCATAGAAACGCTAAAATAACCTGTTTGGGCATAGGAGCACTAACTTTACTTGAGGAGCAGAAACAAATCTGAGGAATTAAAGAAACATCTTCCTGAACTGCAAATAAGAGTTTAATTCATTTGAAATCAATATCTTTTATTTTCGCAAGCTTTGATCTTAACATTGCATGAAGTGACATTCTCTTAGAGGGAAAACAGCGTTTCAGCATCAGTGGAGTTGTGGTCTCTTCTTTCACTCAGGAGCACTGTCACAGTGCCATTGTTCATAGAAACGCTAAAATAAGCTGTTTGAGCATAGTAGCACTAACTTTACTTGAGGAGCAGAAACAATCTAACAAATTACACAAACGCCTTTCTGCATTGCAAATAAAAGTTTAATTCATTTAAAACCAATATATTGTATTTTAGCAAGATTTTATCTTAACATTGCATGAAGTGACATTCTCTTACAGGGAAAACAGCTTTTCAGCATCTGCGGAGCTGTGGTCTCTTCTTTTACTCAGGAACACTGAAACAGTGCCACTGTGCATAGAAACGCTAAAATAAGCTGTTTGGGCATAGTAGCACAAATTTTACTAAGAAGTAGAAACAAATCTGACGCATTAAAGAAACGCCTTCCTGCACTGCAAATAAGAGTGTATTTAATCTGAAACCAATATATTTCATTTTGGTAAGCTTGTATCTTAACATTGCATGAAGTGACATTCTCTTACAGGGAAAACAGCTTTTCAGCATCTGCGGAGCTGTGGTCTCTTCCTTCACTAAGGGGCACTGAGACACTGCCACTGTGCATAGAAACGCTAAAATAAGCTGTTTGAGCATAGTAGCACTAACTTTACTTGAGGAGCAGAAACAATCTAACACATTAAAGAAACGCCTTTCTGCATTGCAATTAATAGTTTAATTCATTTAAAACCAATATATTGTATTTTAGAAAGATTTTATCTTAACATTGCAGAAAGTGACATTCTCTTACAGGGAAAACAGCTTTTTAGCAGCTGTGGAGCTGCGGTATCTTCTTTTACTCAGGAACACTGAAACAGTGCCACTGTGCATAGAAACGCTAAAATAAGCTGTTTGGGCATAGTAGCACAAATTTTACTTAGAAGTAGAAACAAATCTGACGCATTAAAGTAACGCCTTCCTGCACTGCAAATAATAGTTTATTTCATTTAAAACCAATATCTTTTATTTTAGCAAGCTTTTATCTTAACATTGTAGAAATAATAGTTTAATTCATTTAAAACCAATATCTTTTATTTTAGCAAGCTTTTATCTTAACATTGCAGAATGTGACATTCTCTCACAGGGAAAACATCTTTTCAGCATCTGCGGAGCTGCGGTCTCTTCTTTTACTCAGTAGCACTGAAACAGTGCCACTGTTCATAGAAACGCTAAAATAAGCTGTTTGGGCATAGTAGCACTAACTTTACTTGAGGAGTAGAAATCATCTAACACATTAAAGATAGGCCTTCCTGCACTGCAAATAAGAGCTTAATTCATTTGAAACCATTATCTTTCATTTCTTTTATTTTTGCAAGCTTTTATCTTAGCATTGCATAAAAAGACATTCTCTTACAGAGAAAACAGCTTTTGAGCGTCTGGGGAGCTGTGGTCTCTCCTTTCACACTGGAACACTGAAACAGTGCCACTGTGCATAGAAACGCTAAAATGAGCTGTTTGGGCATAGTAGCACAAATTTTACTTAGAAGTAGAAACAAATCTGACGCATTAAAGAAACGCCTTCCTGCACTGCAAATAAGAGTTTAATTCATTTGAAACCATTATCTTTTATTTCTTTTATTTTTGCAAGCTTTTATCTTAACATTGCATAAAGTGACATTCTGTTAAAAGTAAAATAGCTTTTCAACATCTGTGGAGCTGCGGTCTCTTTTTTCACTCAGGAGCACTGTTACAGTGCCGCTGTTCATAGAAACGCTAAAATAAGCTTTTTGAGCATAGTAGCACTAACTTTACTTGAGGAGCAGAAACAAATCTGACGCATTAAAGAAACGTTTCCTGAACTGCAAATAAGAGTTTAATTCATTTGAAACCAATATCTTTTATTTTCGCAAGCTTTTATCTTAACATTGCATAAAGTGACATTCTGTTACAAGGAAAATTACTTTTCAACATCTGTGGAGCTGCGGTCTCTTTTTTCACTCAGGAGCACTGTTACAGTGCCGCTGTTCATAGAAACGCTAAAATAAGCTGTTTGAGCATAGTAGCACTAACTTTACTTGAGGAGCAGAAACAATCTAACACATTAAAGAAACGCCTTTCTGCATTGCAAATAATAGTTTAATTCATTTAAAACCAATATATTGTATTTTAGAAAGATTTTATCTTAACATTGCAGAAAGTGACATTCTCTTACAGGGAAAACAGCTTTTCAGCATCTGTGGAGCTGCGGTCTCTTCTTTTACTAAGGAACACTGAAACAGTGCCACTGTGCATAGAAACGCTAAAATTAGCTGTTTGGGCATAGTAGCACTAACTTTACTTGAGGAGTAGAAATCATCTAACACATTAAAGAAAGGCCTTCCTGCACTGCAAATAAGAGTTTAATTCATTTAAAACCAATATCTTTTATTTTAGCAAGCTGTTATCTTAACATTGCAGAATGTGACATTCTCTTACAGGGAAAACAGCTTTTCAGCGTCTGGGGAGCTGTGGTCTCTCCTTTTACTCAGTAGCACTGACACAGTGCCACTGTTCATAGAAACGCTAAAATAACTTGTTTGGGCATAGCAGCACTAACTTTACTTGAGAAGCAGAAACAAATCTGACGCATTAAAGAAACGTTTTCCTGAACTGCAAATAAGTGTTTAATTCATTTGAAACCAATATCTTTTATTTTCGCAAGCTTTTATCTTAACATTGCATAAAGTGACATTCTGTTACAAGGAAAATAGCTTTCCAACATCTGTGGAGCTGCGGTCTCTCCTTTCACTCAGGAACACTGAAACAGTGCCACTGTGCATAGAAACGCTAAAATGAGCTGTTTGGGCATAGTAGCACAAATTTTACTTAGAAGTAGAAACAAATCTGACGCATTAAAGAAACGCCTTCCTGCACTGCAAATAACAGTTTAATTCATTTGAAACCATTATCTTTTATTTCTTTTATTTTTGCAAGCTTTTATCTTAACATTGCATAAAGTGACATTCTGTTACAAGGAAAATAGCTTTTCAACATCTGTGGAGCTGCGGTCTCTTTTTTCACTCAGGAGCACTGTTACAGTGCCGCTGTTCATAGAAACGCTAAAATAAGCTGTTTGAGTATAGTAGCACTAACTTTACTTGAGGAGTAGAAATCATCTAACACATTAAAGAAACGCCTTTCTGCATTGCAAATAAGAGTTTAATTCATTTGAAACCAATATCTTTCATTTTGGTAAGCTTTGAACTTATCTGACGCATTAAAGAAACGCCTTCCTGCACTGCAAATAATAGTTTAATTCATTTAAAACCAATATCTTTTATTTTAGCAAGCTGTTATCTTAACATTGCAGAATGTGACATTCTCTTACAGGGAAAACATCTTTTCAGCATCTGCGCAGCTGCTGTCTCTCCTTTCACTCAGTAGCACTGACACAGTGCCACTGTTCATAGAAACGCTAAAATAAGCTGTTTGGGCAAAGTAGCACTAACTTTACTTGAGAAGCAGAAACAAATCTGACGCATTAAAGAAACGTCTTCCTGAACTGCAAATAAGAGTTTAATTCATTTGAAACCAATATCTTTTATTTTAGCAAGCTTTGATCTTAACATTGCATAAAGTGACATTCTATTACAGGGAAAACAGCTTTTCAGCGTCTGGGGAGCTGTGGTCTCTCCTTTCACTCAGGAACACTGAAACAGTGCCACTGTTCATAGAAACGCTAAAATAAGCTGTTTGGGCATAGTAGCACTAAATTTACTTGAGAAGCAGAAACAAATCTGACGCATTAAAGAAACGTTTTCCTGAACTGCAAATAAGAGTTTAATTCATTTGAAACCAATATCTTTTCTTTTCGCAAGCTTTTATCTTAACATTGCATAAAGTGACATTCTGTTACAAGGAAAATAGCTTTTCAACATCTGTGGAGCTGCGGTCTCTTTTTTCACTCAGGAGCACTGTTACAGTGCCGCTGTTCATAGAAACGCTAAAATAAGCTGTTTGAGCATAGTAGCACTAACTTTACTTGAGGAGCAGAAACAATCTAACACATTAAAGAAACGCCTTTCTGCATTGCAAATAATAGTTTAATTCATTTAAAACCAATATATTGTATTTTAGAAAGATTTTATCTTAACATTGCAGAAAGTGACATTCTCTTACAGGGAAAACAGCTTTTCAGCATCTGTGGAGCTGCGGTCTCTTCTTTTACTCAGGAACACTGAAACAGTGCCACTGTGCATAGAAACGCTAAAATAAGCTGTTTGGGCATAGTAGCACTAACTTTACTTGAGGAGTAGAAATCATCTAACACATTAAAGAAAGGCCTTCCTGCACTGCAAATAAGAGTTTAATTCATTTAAACCAATATCTTTTATTTTAGCAAGCTGTCATCTTAACATTGCAGAATGTGACATTCTCTTACAGGGAAAACAGCTTTTCAGCGTCTGGGGAGCTGAGGTCTCTCCTGTCACTCAGTAGCACTGACACAGTGCCACTGTTCATAGAAACGCTAAAATAACCTGTTTGGGCATAGTAGCACTAAATTTACTTGAGAAGCAGAAACAAATCTGACGCATTAAAGAAACGTTTTCCTGAACTGCAAATAAGAGTTTAATTCATTTGAAACCAATATCTTTTCTTTTCGCAAGCTTTTATCTTAACATTGCATAAAGTGACATTCTGTTACAAGGAAAATAGCTTTTCAACATCTGTGGAGCTGCGGTCTCTTTTTTCACTCAGGAGCACTGTTACAGTGCCGCTGTTCATAGAAACGCTAAAATAAGCTGTTTGAGCATAGTAGCACTAAATTTACTTGAGGAGTAGAAACAATCTAACACATTAAAGAAACGCCTTTCTGCATTGCAAATAATAGTTTAATTCATTTAAAACCAATATATTTTATTTTAGCAAGCTTTTATCTTAACATTGCAGAAAGTGACATTCTCTTACAGGGAAAACAGCTTTTCAGCATCTGCGGAGCTGCGGTCTCTCCTTTCACTCAGGAACACTGACACAATGCCACTGTTCATAGAAACACTAAAATAACCTGTTTGGGCATAGTAGCACTAACTTTACTTGAGGAGCAGAAACAAATCTGAGGAATTAAAGAAACATCTTCCTGAACTGCAAATAAGAGTTTAATTGATTTGAAACCAATATCTTTTATTTTAGCAAGCTTTTATCTTAACATTGCAGAATGTGACATTCTCTTACAGGGAAAACAGCTTTTCAGCATCTGCGGAGCTGCGGTCTCTCCTTTCACTCAGGAACACTGACACAGTGCTACTGTTCATAGAAACGCTAAAATAACCTGTTTGGGCATAGGAGCACTAACTTTACTTGAGGAGCAGAAACAAATCTGAGGAATTAAAGAAACATCTTCCTGAACTGCAAATAAGAGTTTAATTCATTTGAAATCAATATCTTTTATTTTCGCAAGCTTTGATCTTAACATTGCATGAAGTGACATTCTCTTAGAGGGAAAACAGCGTTTCAGCATCAGTGGAGTTGTGGTCTCTTCTTTCACTCAGGAGCACTGTCACAGTGCCATTGTTCATAGAAACGCTAAAATAAGCTGTTTGAGCATAGTAGCACTAACTTTACTTGAGGAGCAGAAACAATCTAACAAATTACACAAACGCCTTTCTGCATTGCAAATAAAAGTTTAATTCATTTAAAACCAATATATTGTATTTTAGCAAGATTTTATCTTAACATTGCATGAAGTGACATTCTCTTACAGGGAAAACAGCTTTTCAGCATCTGCGGAGCTGTGGTCTCTTCTTTTACTCAGGAACACTGAAACAGTGCCACTGTGCATAGAAACGCTAAAATAAGCTGTTTGGGCATAGTAGCACAAATTTTACTAAGAAGTAGAAACAAATCTGACGCATTAAAGAAACGCCTTCCTGCACTGCAAATAAGAGTGTATTTAATCTGAAACCAATATATTTCATTTTGGTAAGCTTGTATCTTAACATTGCATGAAGTGACATTCTCTTACAGGGAAAACAGCTTTTCAGCATCTGCGGAGCTGTGGTCTCTTCCTTCACTAAGGGGCACTGAGACACTGCCACTGTGCATAGAAACGCTAAAATAAGCTGTTTGAGCATAGTAGCACTAACTTTACTTGAGGAGCAGAAACAATCTAACACATTAAAGAAACGCCTTTCTGCATTGCAAATAATAGTTTAATTCATTTAAAACCAATATATTGTATTTTAGAAAGATTTTATCTTAACATTGCAGAAAGTGACATTCTCTTACAGGGAAAACAGCTTTTTAGCAGCTGTGGAGCTGCGGTATCTTCTTTTACTCAGGAACACTGAAACAGTGCCACTGTGCATAGAAACGCTAAAATAAGCTGTTTGGGCATAGTAGCACAAATTTTACTTAGAAGTAGAAACAAATCTGACGCATTAAAGTAACGCCTTCCTGCACTGCAAATAATAGTTTATTTCATTTAAAACCAATATCTTTTATTTTAGCAAGCTTTTATCTTAACATTGTAGAAATAATAGTTTAATTCATTTAAAACCAATATCTTTTATTTTAGCAAGCTTTTATCTTAACATTGCAGAATGTGACATTCTCTCACAGGGAAAACATCTTTTCAGCATCTGCGGAGCTGCGGTCTCTTCTTTTACTCAGTAGCACTGAAACAGTGCCACTGTTCATAGAAACGCTAAAATAAGCTGTTTGGGCATAGTAGCACTAACTTTACTTGAGGAGTAGAAATCATCTAACACATTAAAGATAGGCCTTCCTGCACTGCAAATAAGAGCTTAATTCATTTGAAACCATTATCTTTCATTTCTTTTATTTTTGCAAGCTTTTATCTTAGCATTGCATAAAAAGACATTCTCTTACAGAGAAAACAGCTTTTGAGCGTCTGGGGAGCTGTGGTCTCTCCTTTCACACTGGAACACTGAAACAGTGCCACTGTGCATAGAAACGCTAAAATGAGCTGTTTGGGCATAGTAGCACAAATTTTACTTAGAAGTAGAAACAAATCTGACGCATTAAAGAAACGCCTTCCTGCACTGCAAATAAGAGTTTAATTCATTTGAAACCATTATCTTTTATTTCTTTTATTTTTGCAAGCTTTTATCTTAACATTGCATAAAGTGACATTCTGTTAAAAGTAAAATAGCTTTTCAACATCTGTGGAGCTGCGGTCTCTTTTTTCACTCAGGAGCACTGTTACAGTGCCGCTGTTCATAGAAACGCTAAAATAAGCTTTTTGAGCATAGTAGCACTAACTTTACTTGAGGAGCAGAAACAAATCTGACGCATTAAAGAAACGTTTCCTGAACTGCAAATAAGAGTTTAATTCATTTGAAACCAATATCTTTTATTTTCGCAAGCTTTTATCTTAACATTGCATAAAGTGACATTCTGTTACAAGGAAAATTACTTTTCAACATCTGTGGAGCTGCGGTCTCTTTTTTCACTCAGGAGCACTGTTACAGTGCCGCTGTTCATAGAAACGCTAAAATAAGCTGTTTGAGCATAGTAGCACTAACTTTACTTGAGGAGCAGAAACAATCTAACACATTAAAGAAACGCCTTTCTGCATTGCAAATAATAGTTTAATTCATTTAAAACCAATATATTGTATTTTAGAAAGATTTTATCTTAACATTGCAGAAAGTGACATTCTCTTACAGGGAAAACAGCTTTTCAGCATCTGTGGAGCTGCGGTCTCTTCTTTTACTAAGGAACACTGAAACAGTGCCACTGTGCATAGAAACGCTAAAATTAGCTGTTTGGGCATAGTAGCACTAACTTTACTTGAGGAGTAGAAATCATCTAACACATTAAAGAAAGGCCTTCCTGCACTGCAAATAAGAGTTTAATTCATTTAAAACCAATATCTTTTATTTTAGCAAGCTGTTATCTTAACATTGCAGAATGTGACATTCTCTTACAGGGAAAACAGCTTTTCAGCGTCTGGGGAGCTGTGGTCTCTCCTTTTACTCAGTAGCACTGACACAGTGCCACTGTTCATAGAAACGCTAAAATAACTTGTTTGGGCATAGCAGCACTAACTTTACTTGAGAAGCAGAAACAAATCTGACGCATTAAAGAAACGTTTTCCTGAACTGCAAATAAGTGTTTAATTCATTTGAAACCAATATCTTTTATTTTCGCAAGCTTTTATCTTAACATTGCATAAAGTGACATTCTGTTACAAGGAAAATAGCTTTCCAACATCTGTGGAGCTGCGGTCTCTCCTTTCACTCAGGAACACTGAAACAGTGCCACTGTGCATAGAAACGCTAAAATGAGCTGTTTGGGCATAGTAGCACAAATTTTACTTAGAAGTAGAAACAAATCTGACGCATTAAAGAAACGCCTTCCTGCACTGCAAATAACAGTTTAATTCATTTGAAACCATTATCTTTTATTTCTTTTATTTTTGCAAGCTTTTATCTTAACATTGCATAAAGTGACATTCTGTTACAAGGAAAATAGCTTTTCAACATCTGTGGAGCTGCGGTCTCTTTTTTCACTCAGGAGCACTGTTACAGTGCCGCTGTTCATAGAAACGCTAAAATAAGCTGTTTGAGTATAGTAGCACTAACTTTACTTGAGGAGTAGAAATCATCTAACACATTAAAGAAACGCCTTTCTGCATTGCAAATAAGAGTTTAATTCATTTGAAACCAATATCTTTCATTTTGGTAAGCTTTGAACTTATCTGACGCATTAAAGAAACGCCTTCCTGCACTGCAAATAATAGTTTAATTCATTTAAAACCAATATCTTTTATTTTAGCAAGCTGTTATCTTAACATTGCAGAATGTGACATTCTCTTACAGGGAAAACATCTTTTCAGCATCTGCGCAGCTGCTGTCTCTCCTTTCACTCAGTAGCACTGACACAGTGCCACTGTTCATAGAAACGCTAAAATAAGCTGTTTGGGCAAAGTAGCACTAACTTTACTTGAGAAGCAGAAACAAATCTGACGCATTAAAGAAACGTCTTCCTGAACTGCAAATAAGAGTTTAATTCATTTGAAACCAATATCTTTTATTTTAGCAAGCTTTGATCTTAACATTGCATAAAGTGACATTCTATTACAGGGAAAACAGCTTTTCAGCGTCTGGGGAGCTGTGGTCTCTCCTTTCACTCAGGAACACTGAAACAGTGCCACTGTTCATAGAAACGCTAAAATAAGCTGTTTGGGCATAGTAGCACTAAATTTACTTGAGAAGCAGAAACAAATCTGACGCATTAAAGAAACGTTTTCCTGAACTGCAAATAAGAGTTTAATTCATTTGAAACCAATATCTTTTCTTTTCGCAAGCTTTTATCTTAACATTGCATAAAGTGACATTCTGTTACAAGGAAAATAGCTTTTCAACATCTGTGGAGCTGCGGTCTCTTTTTTCACTCAGGAGCACTGTTACAGTGCCGCTGTTCATAGAAACGCTAAAATAAGCTGTTTGAGCATAGTAGCACTAACTTTACTTGAGGAGCAGAAACAATCTAACACATTAAAGAAACGCCTTTCTGCATTGCAAATAATAGTTTAATTCATTTAAAACCAATATATTGTATTTTAGAAAGATTTTATCTTAACATTGCAGAAAGTGACATTCTCTTACAGGGAAAACAGCTTTTCAGCATCTGTGGAGCTGCGGTCTCTTCTTTTACTCAGGAACACTGAAACAGTGCCACTGTGCATAGAAACGCTAAAATAAGCTGTTTGGGCATAGTAGCACTAACTTTACTTGAGGAGTAGAAATCATCTAACACATTAAAGAAAGGCCTTCCTGCACTGCAAATAAGAGTTTAATTCATTTAAACCAATATCTTTTATTTTAGCAAGCTGTCATCTTAACATTGCAGAATGTGACATTCTCTTACAGGGAAAACAGCTTTTCAGCGTCTGGGGAGCTGAGGTCTCTCCTGTCACTCAGTAGCACTGACACAGTGCCACTGTTCATAGAAACGCTAAAATAACCTGTTTGGGCATAGTAGCACTAAATTTACTTGAGAAGCAGAAACAAATCTGACGCATTAAAGAAACGTTTTCCTGAACTGCAAATAAGAGTTTAATTCATTTGAAACCAATATCTTTTCTTTTCGCAAGCTTTTATCTTAACATTGCATAAAGTGACATTCTGTTACAAGGAAAATAGCTTTTCAACATCTGTGGAGCTGCGGTCTCTTTTTTCACTCAGGAGCACTGTTACAGTGCCGCTGTTCATAGAAACGCTAAAATAAGCTGTTTGAGCATAGTAGCACTAAATTTACTTGAGGAGTAGAAACAATCTAACACATTAAAGAAACGCCTTTCTGCATTGCAAATAATAGTTTAATTCATTTAAAACCAATATATTTTATTTTAGCAAGCTTTTATCTTAACATTGCAGAAAGTGACATTCTCTTACAGGGAAAACAGCTTTTCAGCATCTGCGGAGCTGCGGTCTCTCCTTTCACTCAGGAACACTGACACAATGCCACTGTTCATAGAAACACTAAAATAACCTGTTTGGGCATAGTAGCACTAACTTTACTTGAGGAGCAGAAACAAATCTGAGGAATTAAAGAAACATCTTCCTGAACTGCAAATAAGAGTTTAATTGATTTGAAACCAATATCTTTTATTTTAGCAAGCTTTTATCTTAACATTGCAGAATGTGACATTCTCTTACAGGGAAAACAGCTTTTCAGCATCTGCGGAGCTGCGGTCTCTCCTTTCACTCAGGAACACTGACACAGTGCTACTGTTCATAGAAACGCTAAAATAACCTGTTTGGGCATAGGAGCACTAACTTTACTTGAGGAGCAGAAACAAATCTGAGGAATTAAAGAAACATCTTCCTGAACTGCAAATAAGAGTTTAATTCATTTGAAATCAATATCTTTTATTTTCGCAAGCTTTGATCTTAACATTGCATGAAGTGACATTCTCTTAGAGGGAAAACAGCGTTTCAGCATCAGTGGAGTTGTGGTCTCTTCTTTCACTCAGGAGCACTGTCACAGTGCCATTGTTCATAGAAACGCTAAAATAAGCTGTTTGAGCATAGTAGCACTAACTTTACTTGAGGAGCAGAAACAATCTAACAAATTACACAAACGCCTTTCTGCATTGCAAATAAAAGTTTAATTCATTTAAAACCAATATATTGTATTTTAGCAAGATTTTATCTTAACATTGCATGAAGTGACATTCTCTTACAGGGAAAACAGCTTTTCAGCATCTGCGGAGCTGTGGTCTCTTCCTTCACTAAGGGGCACTGAGACACTGCCACTGTGCATAGAAACGCTAAAATAAGCTGTTTGGGCATAGTAGCACAAATTTTACTAAGAAGTAGAAACAAATCTGACGCATTAAAGAAACGCCTTCCTGCACTGCAAATAAGAGTGTATTTAATCTGAAACCAATATATTTCATTTTGGTAAGCTTGTATCTTAACATTGCATAAAGTGACATTCTCTTACAGGGAAAACAGCTTTTCAGCATCTGCGGAGCTGTGGTCTCTTCCTTCACTAAGGGGCACTGAGACACTGCCACTGTGCATAGAAACGCTAAAATAAGCTGTTTGAGCATAGTAGCACTAACTTTACTTGAGGAGCAGAAACAATCTAACACATTAAAGAAACGCCTTTCTGCATTGCAAATAAAAGTTTAATTCATTTGAAACCAATATCTTTTATTTTAGCAAGCTTTTATCTTAGCATTGCATAAAAAGACATTCTCTTACAGAGAAAACACCTTTTGAGCATCTGGGGAGCTGTGGTCTCTCCTTTCACTCAGGAACACTGAAACAGTGCCACTGTGCATAGAAACGCTAAAATGAGCTGTTTGGGCATAGTAGCACAAATTTTACTTAGAAGTAGAAACAAATCTGACGCATTAAAGAAACGCCTTCCTGCACTGCAAATAACAGTTTAATTCATTTGAAACCATTATCTTTTATTTCTTTTATTTTTGCAAGCTTTTATCTTAACATTGCATAAAGTGACATTCTGTTACAAGGAAAATAGCTTTTCAACATCTGTGGAGCTGCAGTCTCTTTTTTCACTCAGGAGCACTGTTACAGTGCCGCTGTTCATAGAAACGCTAAAATAAGCTGTTTGAGCATAGTAGCACTAACTTTACTTGAGGAGTAGAAATCATCTAACACATTAAAGAAACGCCTTTCTGCATTGCAAATAAGAGTTTAATTCATTTGAAACCAATATCTTTCATTTTGGTAAGCTTTGAAGTTATCTGACGCATTAAAGAAACGCCTTCCTGCACTGCAAATAATAGTTTAATTCATTTAAAACCAATATCTTTTATTTTAGCAAGCTGTTATCTTAACATTGCAGAATGTGACATTCTCTTACAGGGAAAACAGCTTTTCAGCGTCTGGGGAGCTGTGGTCTCTCTTTTCACTCAGTAGCACTGACACAGTGCCACTGTTCATAGAAACGCTAAAATAAGCTGTTTGGGCATAGTAGCACTAACTTTACTTGAGAAGCAGAAACAAATCTGACGCATTAAAGAAACGTCTTCCTGAACTGCAAATAAGAGTTTAATTCATTTGAAACCAATATCTTTTATTTTAGCAAGCTTTGATCTTAACATTGCTTAAAGTGACATTCTCTTACAGGGAAAACAGCTTTTCAGCGTCTGGGGAGCTGCGGTCTCTCCTTTCACTCAGGAACACTGAAACAGTGCCACTGTGCATAGAAACGCTAAAATAAGCTGTTTGGGCATAGTAGCACTAACTTTACTTGAGGAGTAGAAATCATCTAACACATTAAAGAAACGCCTTCCTGCACTGCAAATAATAGTTTATTTCATTTAAAACCAAAATCTTTTATTTTAGCAAGCTTTGAACTTAACATTGCAGAAAGTGACATTCTCATACAGGGAAAACAGCTTTTCAGCATCTGCAGAGCTGCGTTCTCTTCCTTCACTAAGGGGCACTGAGACACTGCCACTGTGCATAGAAACGCTAAAATAAGCTGTTTGGGCATAGTAGCATAAATTTTACTTAGAAGTAGAAACAAATCTGACGCATTAAAGAAACGCCTTCCTGCACTGCAAATAATAGTTTAATTCATTTAAAACCAATATCTTTTATTTTAGCAAGCTGTTATCTTAACATTGCATAAAGTGACATTCTGTTACAAGGAAAATAGCTTTCCAACATCTGTGGAGCTGCGGTCTCTTTTTTCACTCAGGAACACTGTTACAGTGCCGCTGTTCATAGAAACGCTAAAATAAGCTGTTTGAGCATAGTAGCACTAACTTTACTTGAGGAGCAGAAACAATCTAACACATTAAAGAAACGCCTTTCTGCATTGCAAATAATAGTTTAATTCATTTAAAACCAATATATTGTATTTTAGAAAGATTTTATCTTAACATTGCAGAATGTGACATTCTCTTACAGGGAAAACAGCTTTTCAGCGTCTGGGGAGCTGTGGTCTCTCCATTTACTCAGGAACACTGAAACAGTGCCGCTGTTCATAGAAACGCTAAAATAAGCTGTTTGAGCATAGTAGCACTAACTTTACTTGAGGAGTAGAAATCATCTAACACATTAAAGAAACGCCTTTCTGCATTGCAAATAAGAGTTTAATTCATTTGAAACCAATATCTTTCATTTTGGTAAGCTTTGAACTTATCTGACGCATTAAAGAAACGCCTTCCTGCACTGCAAATAATAGTTTAATTCATTTAAAACCAATATCTTTTATTTTAGCAAGCTGTTATCTTAACATTGCAGAATGTGACATTCTCTTACAGGGAAAACAGCTTTTCAGCGTCTGGGGAGCTGTGGTCTCTCCTTTCACTCAGTAGCACTGACACAGTGCCACTGTTCATAGAAACGCTAAAATAAGCTGTTTGGGCAAAGTAGCACTAACTTTACTTGAGAAGCAGAAACAAATCTGACGCATTAAAGAAACGTCTTCCTGAACTGCAAATAAGAGTTTAATTCATTTGAAACCAATATCTTTTATTTTAGCAAGCTTTGATCTTAACATTGCATAAAGTGACATTCTATTACAGGGAAAACAGCTTTTCAGCGTCTGGGGACCTGTGGTCTCTCCTTTCACTCAGGAACACTGAAACAGTGCCACTGTTCATAGAAACGCTAAAATAAGCTGTTTGGGCATAGTAGCACTAAATTTACTTGAGAAGCAGAAACAAATCTGACGCATTAAAGAAACGTTTTCCTGAACTGCAAATAAGAGTTTAATTCATTTGAAACCAATATCTTTTCTTTTCGCAAGCTTTTATCTTAACATTGCATAAAGTGACATTCTGTTACAAGGAAAATAGCTTTTCAACATCTGTGGAGCTGCGGTCTCTTTTGTCACTCAGGAGCACTGTTACAGTGCCGCTGTTCATAGAAACGCTAAAATAAGCTGTTTGAGCATAGTAGCACTAACTTTACTTGAGGAGCAGAAATCATCTAACACATTAAAGAAACGCCTTCCTGCACTGCAAATAATAGTTTATTTCATTTAAAACCAAAATCTTTTATTTTAGCAAGCTTTGAACTTAACATTGCAGAAAGTGACATTCTCATACAGGGAAAACAGCTTTTCAGCATCTGCAGAGCTGCGTTCTCTTCCTTCACTAAGGGGCACTGAGACACTGCCACTGTGCATAGAAACGCTAAAATAAGCTGTTTGGGCATAGTAGCATAAATTTTACTTAGAAGTAGAAACAAATCTGACGCATTAAAGAAACGCCTTCCTGCACTGCAAATAATAGTTTAATTCATTTAAAACCAATATCTTTTATTTTAGCAAGCTGTTATCTTAACATTGCATAAAGTGACATTCTGTTACAAGGAAAATAGCTTTCCAACATCTGTGGAGCTGCGGTCTCTTTTTTCACTCAGGAACACTGTTACAGTGCCGCTGTTCATAGAAACGCTAAAATAAGCTGTTTGAGCATAGTAGCACTAACTTTACTTGAGGAGCAGAAACAATCTAACACATTAAAGAAACGCCTTTCTGCATTGCAAATAATAGTTTAATTCATTTAAAACCAATATATTGTATTTTAGAAAGATTTTATCTTAACATTGCAGAATGTGACATTCTCTTACAGGGAAAACAGCTTTTCAGCGTCTGGGGAGCTGTGGTCTCTCCATTTACTCAGGAACACTGAAACAGTGCCGCTGTTCATAGAAACGCTAAAATAAGCTGTTTGAGCATAGTAGCACTAACTTTACTTGAGGAGTAGAAATCATCTAACACATTAAAGAAACGCCTTTCTGCATTGCAAATAAGAGTTTAATTCATTTGAAACCAATATCTTTCATTTTGGTAAGCTTTGAACTTATCTGACGCATTAAAGAAACGCCTTCCTGCACTGCAAATAATAGTTTAATTCATTTAAAACCAATATCTTTTATTTTAGCAAGCTGTTATCTTAACATTGCAGAATGTGACATTCTCTTACAGGGAAAACAGCTTTTCAGCGTCTGGGGAGCTGTGGTCTCTCCTTTCACTCAGTAGCACTGACACAGTGCCACTGTTCATAGAAACGCTAAAATAAGCTGTTTGGGCAAAGTAGCACTAACTTTACTTGAGAAGCAGAAACAAATCTGACGCATTAAAGAAACGTCTTCCTGAACTGCAAATAAGAGTTTAATTCATTTGAAACCAATATCTTTTATTTTAGCAAGCTTTGATCTTAACATTGCATAAAGTGACATTCTATTACAGGGAAAACAGCTTTTCAGCGTCTGGGGACCTGTGGTCTCTCCTTTCACTCAGGAACACTGAAACAGTGCCACTGTTCATAGAAACGCTAAAATAAGCTGTTTGGGCATAGTAGCACTAAATTTACTTGAGAAGCAGAAACAAATCTGACGCATTAAAGAAACGTTTTCCTGAACTGCAAATAAGAGTTTAATTCATTTGAAACCAATATCTTTTCTTTTCGCAAGCTTTTATCTTAACATTGCATAAAGTGACATTCTGTTACAAGGAAAATAGCTTTTCAACATCTGTGGAGCTGCGGTCTCTTTTTTCACTCAGGAGCACTGTTACAGTGCCGCTGTTCATAGAAACGCTAAAATAAGCTGTTTGAGCATAGTAGCACTAACTTTACTTGAGGAGCAGAAACAATCTAACACATTAAAGAAACGCCTTTCTGCATTGCAAATAATAGTTTAATTCATTTAAAACCAATATATTGTATTTTAGAAAGATTTTATCTTAACATTGCAGAAAGTGACATTCTCTTACAGGGAAAACAGCTTTTCAGCATCTGTGGAGCTGCGGTCTCTTCTTTTACTCAGGAACACTGAAACAGTGCCACTGTGCATAGAAACGCTAAAATAAGCTGTTTGGGCATAGTAGCACTAACTTTACTTGAGGAGTAGAAATCATCTAACACATTAAAGAAAGGCCTTCCTGCACTGCAAATAAGAGTTTAATTCATTTAAAACCAATATCTTTTATTTTAGCAAGCTGTTATCTTAACATTGCAGAATGTGACATTCTCTTACAGGGAAAACAGCTTTTCAGCGTCTGGGGAGCTGAGGTCTCTCCTGTCACTCAGTAGCACTGACACAGTGCCACTGTTCATAGAAACGCTAAAATAACCTGTTTGGGCATAGTAGCACTAAATTTACTTGAGAAGCAGAAACAAATCTGACGCATTAAAGAAACGTTTTCCTGAACTGCAAATAAGAGTTTAATTCATTTGAAACCAATATCTTTTCTTTTCGCAAGCTTTTATCTTAACATTGCATAAAGTGACATTCTGTTACAAGGAAAATAGCTTTTCAACATCTGTGGAGCTGCGGTCTCTTTTTTCACTCAGGAGCACTGTTACAGTGCCGCTGTTCATAGAAACGCTAAAATAAGCTGTTTGAGCATAGTAGCACTAACTTTACTTGAGGAGTAGAAACAATCTAACACATTAAAGAAACGCCTTTCTGCATTGCAAATAATAGTTTAATTCATTTAAAACCAATATATTTTATTTTAGCAAGCTTTTATCTTAACATTGCAGAAAGTGACATTCTCTTACAGGGAAAACAGCTTTTCAGCATCTGCGGAGCTGCGGTCTCTCCTTTCACTCAGGAACACTGACACAATGCCACTGTTCATAGAAACACTAAAATAACCTGTTTGGGCATAGTAGCACTAACTTTACTTGAGGAGCAGAAACAAATCTGAGGAATTAAAGAAACATCTTCCTGAACTGCAAATAAGAGTTTAATTGATTTGAAACCAATATCTTTTATTTTAGCAAGCTTTTATCTTAACATTGCAGAATGTGACATTCTCTTACAGGGAAAACAGCTTTTCAGCATCTGCGGAGCTGCGGTCTCTCCTTTCACTCAGGAACACTGACACAGTGCTACTGTTCATAGAAACGCTAAAATAACCTGTTTGGGCATAGTAGCACTAACTTTACTTGAGGAGCAGAAACAAATCTGAGGAATTAAAGAAACATCTTCCTGAACTGCAAATAAGAGTTTAATTCATTTGAAATCAATATCTTTTATTTTCGCAAGCTTTGATCTTAACATTGCAGAATGTGACATTCTCTTACAGGGAAAACAGCTTTTCAGCATCTGCGGAGCTGCGGTCTCTCCTTTCACTCAGGAACACTGACACAGTGCTACTGTTCATAGAAACGCTAAAATAACCTGTTTGGGCATAGTAGCACTAACTTTACTTGAGGAGCAGAAACAAATCTGAGGAATTAAAGAAACATCTTCCTGAACTGCAAATAAGAGTTTAATTCATTTGAAATCAATATCTTTTATTTTCGCAAGCTTTGATCTTAACATTGCATGAAGTGACATTCTCTTAGAGGGAAAACAGCGTTTCAGCATCAGTGGAGTTGTGGTCTCTTCTTTCACTCAGGAGCACTGTCACAGTGCCATTGTTCATAGAAACGCTAAAATAAGCTGTTTGAGCATAGTAGCACTAACTTTACTTGAGGAGCAGAAACAATCTAACAAATTACACAAACGCCTTTCTGCATTGCAAATAAAAGTTTAATTCATTTAAAACCAATATATTGTATTTTAGCAAGATTTTATCTTAACATTGCATGAAGTGACATTCTCTTACAGGGAAAACAGCTTTTCAGCATCTGCGGAGCTGTGGTCTCTTCCTTCACTAAGGGGCACTGAGACACTGCCACTGTGCATAGAAACGCTAAAATAAGCTGTTTGGGCATAGTAGCACAAATTTTACTAAGAAGTAGAAACAAATCTGACGCATTAAAGAAACGCCTTCCTGCACTGCAAATAAGAGTGTATTTAATCTGAAACCAATATATTTCATTTTGGTAAGCTTGTATCTTAACATTGCATAAAGTGACATTCTCTTACAGGGAAAACAGCTTTTCAGCATCTGCGGAGCTGTGGTCTCTTCCTTCACTAAGGGGCACTGAGACACTGCCACTGTGCATAGAAACGCTAAAATAAGCTGTTTGAGCATAGTAGCACTAACTTTACTTGAGGAGCAGAAACAATCTAACACATTAAAGAAACGCCTTTCTGCATTGCAAATAAAAGTTTAATTCATTTGAAACCAATATCTTTTATTTTAGCAAGCTTTTATCTTAGCATTGCATAAAAAGACATTCTCTTACAGAGAAAACACCTTTTGAGCATCTGGGGAGCTGTGGTCTCTCCTTTCACTCAGGAACACTGAAACAGTGCCACTGTGCATAGAAACGCTAAAATGAGCTGTTTGGGCATAGTAGCACAAATTTTACTTAGAAGTAGAAACAAATCTGACGCATTAAAGAAACGCCTTCCTGCACTGCAAATAACAGTTTAATTCATTTGAAAACATTATCTTTTATTTCTTTTATTTTTGCAAGCTTTTATCTTAACATTGCATAAAGTGACATTCTGTTACAAGGAAAATAGCTTTTCAACATCTGTGGAGCTGCAGTCTCTTTTTTCACTCAGGAGCACTGTTACAGTGCCGCTGTTCATAGAAACGCTAAAATAAGCTGTTTGAGCATAGTAGCACTAACTTTACTTGAGGAGTAGAAATCATCTAACACATTAAAGAAACGCCTTTCTGCATTGCAAATAAGAGTTTAATTCATTTGAAACCAATATCTTTCATTTTGGTAAGCTTTGAAGTTATCTGACGCATTAAAGAAACGCCTTCCTGCACTGCAAATAATAGTTTAATTCATTTAAAACCAATATCTTTTATTTTAGCAAGCTGTTATCTTAACATTGCAGAATGTGACATTCTCTTACAGGGAAAACAGCTTTTCAGCGTCTGGGGAGCTGTGGTCTCTCTTTTCACTCAGTAGCACTGACACAGTGCCACTGTTCATAGAAACGCTAAAATAAGCTGTTTGGGCATAGTAGCACTAACTTTACTTGAGAAGCAGAAACAAATCTGACGCATTAAAGAAACGTCTTCCTGAACTGCAAATAAGAGTTTAATTCATTTGAAACCAATATCTTTTATTTTAGCAAGCTTTGATCTTAACATTGCTTAAAGTGACATTCTCTTACAGGGAAAACAGCTTTTCAGCGTCTGGGGAGCTGCGGTCTCTCCTTTCACTCAGGAACACTGAAACAGTGCCACTGTGCATAGAAACGCTAAAATAAGCTGTTTGGGCATAGTAGCACTAACTTTACTTGAGGAGTAGAAATCATCTAACACATTAAAGAAACGCCTTCCTGCACTGCAAATAATAGTTTATTTCATTTAAAACCAAAATCTTTTATTTTAGCAAGCTTTGAACTTAACATTGCAGAAAGTGACATTCTCATACAGGGAAAACAGCTTTTCAGCATCTGCAGAGCTGCGTTCTCTTCCTTCACTAAGGGGCACTGAGACACTGCCACTGTGCATAGAAACGCTAAAATAAGCTGTTTGGGCATAGTAGCATAAATTTTACTTAGAAGTAGAAACAAATCTGACGCATTAAAGAAACGCCTTCCTGCACTGCAAATAATAGTTTAATTCATTTAAAACCAATATCTTTTATTTTAGCAAGCTGTTATCTTAACATTGCATAAAGTGACATTCTGTTACAAGGAAAATAGCTTTCCAACATCTGTGGAGCTGCGGTCTCTTTTTTCACTCAGGAACACTGTTACAGTGCCGCTGTTCATAGAAACGCTAAAATAAGCTGTTTGAGCATAGTAGCACTAACTTTACTTGAGGAGCAGAAACAATCTAACACATTAAAGAAACGCCTTTCTGCATTGCAAATAATAGTTTAATTCATTTAAAACCAATATATTGTATTTTAGAAAGATTTTATCTTAACATTGCAGAATGTGACATTCTCTTACAGGGAAAACAGCTTTTCAGCGTCTGGGGAGCTGTGGTCTCTCCATTTACTCAGGAACACTGAAACAGTGCCGCTGTTCATAGAAACGCTAAAATAAGCTGTTTGAGCATAGTAGCACTAACTTTACTTGAGGAGTAGAAATCATCTAACACATTAAAGAAACGCCTTTCTGCATTGCAAATAAGAGTTTAATTCATTTGAAACCAATATCTTTCATTTTGGTAAGCTTTGAACTTATCTGACGCATTAAAGAAACGCCTTCCTGCACTGCAAATAATAGTTTAATTCATTTAAAACCAATATCTTTTATTTTAGCAAGCTGTTATCTTAACATTGCAGAATGTGACATTCTCTTACAGGGAAAACAGCTTTTCAGCGTCTGGGGAGCTGTGGTCTCTCCTTTCACTCAGTAGCACTGACACAGTGCCACTGTTCATAGAAACGCTAAAATAAGCTGTTTGGGCAAAGTAGCACTAACTTTACTTGAGAAGCAGAAACAAATCTGACGCATTAAAGAAACGTCTTCCTGAACTGCAAATAAGAGTTTAATTCATTTGAAACCAATATCTTTTATTTTAGCAAGCTTTGATCTTAACATTGCATAAAGTGACATTCTATTACAGGGAAAACAGCTTTTCAGCGTCTGGGGACCTGTGGTCTCTCCTTTCACTCAGGAACACTGAAACAGTGCCACTGTTCATAGAAACGCTAAAATAAGCTGTTTGGGCATAGTAGCACTAAATTTACTTGAGAAGCAGAAACAAATCTGACGCATTAAAGAAACGTTTTCCTGAACTGCAAATAAGAGTTTAATTCATTTGAAACCAATATCTTTTCTTTTCGCAAGCTTTTATCTTAACATTGCATAAAGTGACATTCTGTTACAAGGAAAATAGCTTTTCAACATCTGTGGAGCTGCGGTCTCTTTTTTCACTCAGGAGCACTGTTACAGTGCCGCTGTTCATAGAAACGCTAAAATAAGCTGTTTGAGCATAGTAGCACTAACTTTACTTGAGGAGCAGAAACAATCTAACACATTAAAGAAACGCCTTTCTGCATTGCAAATAATAGTTTAATTCATTTAAAACCAATATATTGTATTTTAGAAAGATTTTATCTTAACATTGCAGAAAGTGACATTCTCTTACAGGGAAAACAGCTTTTCAGCATCTGTGGAGCTGCGGTCTCTTCTTTTACTCAGGAACACTGAAACAGTGCCACTGTGCATAGAAACGCTAAAATAAGCTGTTTGGGCATAGTAGCACTAACTTTACTTGAGGAGTAGAAATCATCTAACACATTAAAGAAAGGCCTTCCTGCACTGCAAATAAGAGTTTAATTCATTTAAAACCAATATCTTTTATTTTAGCAAGCTGTTATCTTAACATTGCAGAATGTGACATTCTCTTACAGGGAAAACAGCTTTTCAGCGTCTGGGGAGCTGAGGTCTCTCCTGTCACTCAGTAGCACTGACACAGTGCCACTGTTCATAGAAACGCTAAAATAACCTGTTTGGGCATAGTAGCACTAAATTTACTTGAGAAGCAGAAACAAATCTGACGCATTAAAGAAACGTTTTCCTGAACTGCAAATAAGAGTTTAATTCATTGAAACCAATATCTTTTCTTTTCGCAAGCTTTTATCTTAACATTGCATAAAGTGACATTCTGTTACAAGGAAAATAGCTTTTCAACATCTGTGGAGCTGCGGTCTCTTTTTTCACTCAGGAGCACTGTTACAGTGCCGCTGTTCATAGAAACGCTAAAAATAAGCTGTTTGAGCATAGTAGCACTAACTTTACTTGAGGAGTAGAAACAATCTAACACATTAAGAGAAACGCCTTTCCTGCATTGCAAAATAATAGTTTAATTCATTTAAAACCAATATATTTTATTTTAGCAAGCTTTTTATCTTAACATTGCAGAAAAGTGACATTCTCTTACAGGGAAAACAGCTTTTCAGCATCTGCGGAGCTGCGGTCTGGGTCTCTCCTTTCACTCAGGAACACTGACACAATGCCACTGTTCATAGAAACACTAAAATAACCTGTTTGGGCATAGTAGCCACTAACTTTACTTGAGGAGCAGAAACAAATCTGAGGAATTAAAGAAACATCTTCCTGAACTGCAAATAAGAGTTTAATTGATTTGAAACCAATATCTTTTATTTTAGCAAGCTTTTATCTTAACATTGCAGAATGTGACATTCTCTTACAGGGAAAACAGCTTTTCAGCATCTGCGGAGCTGCGGTCTCTCCTTTCACTCAGGAACACTGACACAGTGCTACTGTTCATAAGGAAACGCTAAAAATAACCTGTTTGGGCATAGTAGCACTAACTTTACTTGAGGAGCAGAAACAAATCTGAGGGAATTAAAGAAAACATCTTCCTGAACTGCAAATAAGAGTTTAATTCATTTGAAATCAATATCTTTTATTTTCGCAAGCTTTGATCTTAACATTGCAGAATTGTGACACTTCTCTTACAGGGAAAACAGCTTTTCAGCATCTGCGGAGCTGCGGTCTCTCCTTTCACTCAGGAACACTGACACAGTGCTACTGTTTCATAGAAACGCTAAAAATAACCTGTTTGGGCATAGTAGCACTAACTTTACTTGAGGAGCCAGAAACAAATCTGAGGAATTAAAGAAACATCTTCCTGAACTGCAAATAAGAGTTTAATTCATTTGAGAAATCAATATCTTTTATTTTCGCAAGCTTTGATCTTAGACATTGCATGAAGTGACATTCTCTAGAGGGTAAAACAGCGTTTCAGCATCAGTGGAGTTGTGGTCTCTTCTTTCACTCAGGAGCACTGTCACAGTGCCATTGTTCATAGAAAACGCTAAAATAAGCTGTTTGAGCATAGTAGCACTAACTTTACTTGAGGAGCAGAAACAATCTAACAAATTACACAAACGCCTTTCTGCATTGCAAAATAAAAGTTTAATTCATTTAAAACCAATATATTGTATTTTAGCAAGATTTTATCTTAACATTGCAGAAAGTGACATTCTCTTACAGGGAAAAGATGCTTTTCAGCATCTGTGGAGCTGCGGTCTCTTCTTTTACTCAGGAACACTGAAACAGTGCCACTGTGCATAGAAACGCTAAAATAAGCTGTTTGGGGCATAGTAGCACAAATTTTACTAAGAAGTAGAAACAAATCTGACGCATTAAAGAAACGCCTTCCTGCACTGCAAATAAGAGTGTATTTAATCTGAAACCAATATATTTCATTTTGGTAAGCTTGTATCTTAACATTGCATGAAGTGACATTCTCTTACAGGGGAAAACAGCTTTTCCAGCATCTGCGGAGCTGTGGTCTCTTCCTTCACTAAGGGGCACTGAGACAACTGCCACTGTGCATAGAAACGCTAAAAATAAGCTGTTTGAGCATAAGTAGCACTAACTTTACTTAGAAGTAGAAACAAATCTAGACGACATTAAAGAAACGCCTTCCTGCACTGCAAATAATAGTTTAATTCATTTAAAACCAAATATCTTTTATTTTAGCAAGCTGTTATCTTAACATTGCAGAATGTGACATTCTCTTACAGGGAAAACAGCTTTTCAGCGTCTGGGGAGCTGAGGTCTCTCCTTTCACTCAGTAGCACTGACACAATGCCACTGTTCATAGAAACACTAAAATAACCTGTTTGGGCATAGTAGCACTAACTTTACTTGAGGAGCAGAAACAAATCTGAGGAATTAAAGAAACATCTTCCTGAACTGCAAATAAGAGTTTAATTGATTTGATAACCAATATCTTTTATTTTAGCAAGCTTTTATCTTAACATTGCAGAATGTGACATTCTCTTACAGGGAAAACAGCTTTTCAGCATCTGCGGAGCTGCGGTCTCTTCTTTCACTCAGGAAAACTGACAGAGTGCTACTGTTCATAGAAACGCTAAAATAACCTGTTTGGGCATAGTAGCACTAACTTTACTTGAGGAGCAGAAACAAATCTGAGGAATTAAAGAAACATCTTCCTGAACTGCAAATAAGAGTTTAATTCATTTGAAATCAATATCTTTTATTTTCGCAAGCTTTGATCTTAACATTGCATGAAGTGACATTCTCTTAGAGGAAAAACAGCGTTTCAGCATCAGTGGAGTTGTGGTCTCTTCTTTCACTCAGGAGCACTGTCACAGTGCCATTGTTCATAGAAACGCTAAAATAAGCTGTTTGAGCATAGTAGCACTAACTTTACTTGAGGAGCAGAAACAATCTAACAAATTACACAAACGCCTTTCTGCATTGCAAATAAAAGTTTAATTCATTTAAAACCAATATATTGTATTTTAGCAAGATTTTATCTTAACATTGCAGAAAGTGACATTCTCTTACAGGGAAAAGAGCTTTTCAGCATCTGTGGAGCTGCGGTCTCTTCTTTTACTCAGGAACACTGAAACAGTGCCACTGTGCATAGAAACGCTAAAATAAGCTGTTTGGGCATAGTAGCACAAATTTTACTTAGAAGTAGAAACAAATCTGACGCATTAAAGAAACGCCTTCCTGCACTGCAAATAATAGTTTAATTCATTTAAAACCAATATCTTTTATTTTTGCAAGCTTTTATCTTAACATTGCATAAAGTGACATTCTGTTACAAGGAAAATAGCTTTTCAACATCTGTGGAGCTGCGGTCTCTTTTTTCACTCAGGAGCACTGTTACAGTGCCGCTGTTCATAGAAACGCTAAAATAAGCTGTTTGAGTATAGTAGCACTAACTTTACTTGAGGAGTAGAAATCATCTAACACATTAAAGAAACGCCTTTCTGCATTGCAAATAAGAGTTTAATTCATTTGAAACCAATATCTTTCATTTTGGTAAGCTTTGAACTTATCTGACGCATTAAAGAAACGCCTTCCTGCACTGCAAATAATAGTTTAATTCATTTAAAACCAATATCTTTTATTTTAGCAAGCTGTTATCTTAACATTGCAGAATGTGACATTCTCTTACAGGGAAAACATCTTTTCAGCATCTGCGCAGCTGCTGTCTCTCCTTTCACTCAGTAGCACTGACACAGTGCCACTGTTCATAGAAACGCTAAAATAAGCTGTTTGGGCAAAGTAGCACTAACTTTACTTGAGAAGCAGAAACAAATCTGACGCATTAAAGAAACGTCTTCCTGAACTGCAAATAAGAGTTTAATTCATTTGAAACCAATATCTTTTATTTTAGCAAGCTTTGATCTTAACATTGCATAAAGTGACATTCTATTACAGGGAAAACAGCTTTTCAGCGTCTGGGGACCTGTGGTCTCTCCTTTCACTCAGGAACACTGAAACAGTGCCACTGTTCATAGAAACGCTAAAATAAGCTGTTTGGGCATAGTAGCACTAAATTTACTTGAGAAGCAGAAACAAATCTGACGCATTAAAGAAACGTTTTCCTGAACTGCAAATAAGAGTTTAATTCATTTGAAACCAATATCTTTTCTTTTCGCAAGCTTTTATCTTAACATTGCATAAAGTGACATTCTGTTACAAGGAAAATAGCTTTTCAACATCTGTGGAGCTGCGGTCTCTTTTTTCACTCAGGAGCACTGTTACAGTGCCGCTGTTCATAGAAACGCTAAAATAAGCTGTTTGGGCATAGTAGCACTAACTTTACTTGAGGAGCAGATATCATCTAACACATTAACGAAACGCCTTTCTGCATTGTAAATAATAGTTTATATCATTTAAAACCAATATCTTTTATTTTTGCAAGCTTTTATCTTAACATTGGAGAATGTGACATTCTCTTACAGGGAAAACAGCTTTTCAGCGTCTGGGGAGCTGTGGTCTCTCCTTTCACTCAGTAGCACTGACACAGTGCCACTGTTCATAGAAACGCTAAAATAAGCTGTTTGGGCATAGTAGCACTAACTTTACTTGAGAAGCAGAAACAAATCTGACGCATTAAAGAAACGCCTTCCTGCACTGCAAATAATAGTTTATTTCATTTAAAACCAATATCTTTTATTTTAGCAAGCTTTTATCTTAACATTGCAGAATGTGACATTCTCTTACAGGGAAAACATCTTTTCAGCATCTGCGGAGCTGCTGTCTCTCCTTTCACTCAGTAGCACTGACACAGTGCCACTGTTCATAGAAACGCTAAAATAAGCTGTTTGGGCATAGTAGCACTAACTTTACTTGAGGAGCAGAAACAATCTAACACATTAAAGAAACGCCTTTCTGCATTGCAAATAATAGTTTAATTCATTTAAAACCAATATATTGTATTTTAGCAAGATTTTATCTTAACATTGCATAAAGTGACATTCTCATACAGGGAAAACAGCTTTTCAGCATCTGCAGAGCTGCGTTCTCTTCCTTCTCTAAGGGGCACTGAGACACTGCCACTGTGCATAGAAACGCTAAAATAAGCTGTTTGAGCATAGTAGCACTAACTTTACTTGAGAAGCAGAAACAAATCTGACGCATTAAAGAAACGCCTTCCTGCACTGCAAATAATACTTTAATTCATTTAAAACCAATATCTTTTATTTTAGCAAGCTGTTATCTTAACATTGCAGAATGTGACATTCTCTTACAGGGAAAACAGCTTTTCAGCGTCTGGGGAGCTGTGGTCTCTCCTTTCACTCAGTAGCACTGACACAGTGCCACTGTTCATAGAAACGCTAAAATAAGCTGTTTGGGCATAGTAGCACTAACTTTACTTGAGAAGCAGAAACAAATCTGACGCATTAAAGAAACGTCTTCCTGAACTGCAAAATAAGAGTTTAATTCATTTGAAACCAATATCTTTTATTTTAGCAAGCTTTGATCTTGACATTGCATAAAGTGACATTCTCTTACAGGGAAAACAGCTTTTCAGCATCTGCGGAGCTGTGGTTTCTCCTTTCACTCAGTAGCACTGACACTGTGCCACTGTTCATAGAAACGCTAAAATAAGCTGTTTGGGCATAGTAGCACTAACTTTACTTGAGGAGTAGAAATCATCTAACACATTAAAGAAACGCCTTTCTGCATTGCAAATAAGAGTTTAATTCATTTGAAACCAATATCTTTCATTTTGGTAAGCTTTGAACTTAACATTGCATAAAGTGACATTCTGTTACAGGGAAAACAGCTTTTCAGCGTCTGGGGAGCTGTGTTCTCTCCTTTCACTCAGTAGCACTGACACAGTGCCACTGTTCATAGAAACGCTAAAATAAGCTGTTTGGGCATAGTAGCACTAACTTTACTTGAGAAGCAGAAACAAATCTAACGCATTAAAGAAACACTTCCTGAACTGCAAATAAGAGTTTAATTCATTTGAAACCAATATCTTTTATTTTAGCAAGCTTTGATCTTAACATTGCATAAAGTGACATTCTCTTACAGGGAAAACAGCTTTTCAGCATCTGCGGAGCTGTGGTTTCTCCTTTCACTCAGGAACACTGAAACAGTGCCACTGTGCATAGAAACGCTAAAATGAGCTGTTTGGGCATAGTAGCACTAACTTTACTTGAGGAGTAGAAATCATCTAACACATTAAAGAAACGCCTTCCTGCACTGCAAATAAGAGTTTAATTCATTTGAAACCAATATCTTTCATTTCTTTTATTTTTGCAAAACTTTATCTTAGCATTGCAGAAAGTTACATTCTCTTACAGGGAAACAGCTTTTCAGCATCTGTGGAGCTGCGGTCTCTTCTTTTACTCAGAACACTGAAACAGTGCCACTGTGCATAGAAACGCTAAAATAAGCTGTTTGGGCATAGTAGCACTAACTTTACTTGAGGAGTAGAAATCATCTAACACATTAAAGAAACGCCTTCCTGCACTGGCAAATAATAGTTTATTTTCATTTAAAACCAAAAATCTTTTATTTTAGCAAGCTTTGAACTTAACATTGCAGAAAGTGACATTCTCATACAGGGAAAACAGCTTTTCAGCATCTGCAGAGCTGCGTTCTCTTCCTTCACTAAGGGGCACTGAGGACACTGCCACTGTGCATAGAAACGCTAAAATAAGCTGTTTGGGCATAGTAGCACAAATTTTACTTAGAAGTAGAAACAAATCTGACGCATTAAAGAAACGCCTTCCTGCACTGCAAATATTAGTTTAATTCATTTAAAACCAATATCTTTTATTTAGCAAGCTGTTATCTTAACACTGCATAAAGTGACATTCTGTTACAAGGAAAAATAGCTTTCCAACATCTGTGGAGCTGCGGTCTCTTTTTCACTCAGGAGCACTGTTACAGTGCCGCTGTCATAGAAACGCTAAAATAAGCTGTTTGAAGCATAGTAGCACTAACTTTACTTGAGGAGCAGAAACAATCTAACACATTAAAGAAACGCCTTTCTGCATTGCAAATAATAGTTTAATTCATTTAAAACCAATATATTTTATTTTAGAAAGATTTTATCTTAACATTGCAGAAAGTGACATTCTCTTACAGGGGAAAACAGCTTTTCAGCATCTGTGGAGCTGCGGTCTCTTCTTTTCTTTACTCAGGAACACTGAAACAGTGCCACTGTGCATAGAAACGCTAAAATAAGCTGTTTGGGCATAGTAGCACAAATTTTACTTAGAAGTAGAAACAAATGTGACGCATTAAAGAAACGCCTTCCTGCACTGCAAATAATAGTTTTAATTCATTTAAAACCCCAATATCTTTTTATTTTAGCAAGGCCTGTTATCTTAACATTGCAGAATGTGACATTCTCTTACAGGGAAAAACAGCTTTTCAGCGTCTGGGGAGCTGTGGGTCTCTCCTTTCACTCAGTAGCACTGACACAGTGCCACTGTTCATAAGAAACGCTAAAATAAGCTGTTTGGGCATAGTAGCACTAACTTTACTTGAGAAGCAGAAACAAATCTGACGCATTAAAGAAACGTCTTCCTGAACTGCAAATAAGAGTTTAATTCATTTGAAACCAATATCTTTTATTTTTAGCAAGCTTTGATCTTAACATTGCATAAAGTGACATTCTCTTACAGGGAAAACAGCTTTTCAGCGTCTGGGGAGCTGCGGTCTCTCCTTTCACTCAGGAAACACTGAAACAGTGCCACTGTTGCATTAGAAACGCTAAAAATAAGCTGTTTGGGCATAGTAGCACTAACTTTACTTGAGGAGTAGAAATCATCTAACACATTAAACGAAACGCCTTCCTGCACTGCAAATAATAGTTTATTTCATTTAAAACCAAAATCTTTTATTTTAGCAAGCTTTGATCTTAACATTGCAGAAAGTGACATTCTCATACAGGGAAAACAGCTTTTCAGCATCTGCAGAGCTGCGTTCTCTTCCTTCACTAAAGGGCACTGAGACACTGGCCACTGTGCATTAGAAACGCTAAAATAAGCTGTTTGGGCATAGTAGCACAAATTTTACTTAGAAGTAGAAACAAATCTGACGCATTAAAGAAACGCCTTCCTGCACTGCAAATAATAGTTTAATTCATTTAAAAACCAATATCTCTTTTATTTTAGCAAGCTGTTATCTTAACATTGCATAAAGTGACATTCTGTTACAAGGAAAATAGCTTTGCAACATCTGTGGAGCTGCGGTCTCTTTTTTCACTCAGGAGCACTGTTACAGTGCCGCTGTTCATAGAAACGCTAAAATAAGCTGTTTGAGCATAGTAGCACTAACTTTACTTGAGGAGCAGAAACAATCTAACACATTAAAGAAACGCCTTTCTGCATTGCAAATAATAGTTTAATTCATTTAAAACCAATATATTGTATTTTAGAAAGATTTTATCTTAACATTGCAGAAAGTGACATTCTCTTACAGGGAAAACAGCTTTTCAGCATCTGTGGAGTTGCGGTCTCTTCTTTTTATTCAGGAACACTGAAACAGTGGCCACTGTGCATAGAAACGCTAAAATAAGCTGTTTGGGCATAGTAGCACAAATTTTACTTAGAAGTAGAAACAAATCTGACAGCATTAAAGAAACGCCTCTTCCTGCACTGCAAAAAATAGTTTAATTCATTTGAAATCAATATCTTTTATTTTCGCAAGCTTTGATCTTAACATTGCATGAAGTGACATTCTCTTAGAGGGAAAACAGCGTTTCAGCATCAGTGGAGTTGTGGTCTCTTCTTTCACTCAGGAGCACTGTCACAGTGCCATTGTTCATAGAAACGCTAAAAATAAGCTGTTTGAGGCATAGTAGCACTAACTTTACTTGAGGAGCAGAAACAATCTAACAAATTACACAACAGCCTTTCTGCATTGCAAATAAAAGTTTAATTCATTTAAAACCAATATATTGTATTTTAGCAAGATTTTATCTTAACATTGCAGAAAGTGACATTCTCTTACAGGGAAAAGAGCTTTTCAGCATCTGTGGAGCTGCGGTCTCTTCTTTTACTCAGGAACACTGAAACAGTGCCACTGTGCATAGAAACGCTAAAATAAGCTGTTTGGGCATAGTAGCACAAATTTTACTAAGAAGTAGAAACAAATCTGACGGAGTGTATTTAATCTGAAACCAATATATTTCATTTTGGTAAGCTTGTATCTTAACATTGCATAAAGTGACATTCTCTTACAGGGAAAACAGCTTTTCAGCATCTGCGGAGCTGTGGTCTCTTCCTTCACTAAGGGGCACTGAGATACTGCCACTGTGCATAGAAACGCTAAAATAAGCTGTTTGAGCATAGTAGCACTAACTTTACTTAGAAGTAGAAACAAATCTGACGCATTAAAGAAACGCCTTCCTGCA
Source organism: Spinibarbus caldwelli (assembly GCA_039654775.1). Classification (NCBI taxonomy): domain Eukaryota; kingdom Metazoa; phylum Chordata; class Actinopteri; order Cypriniformes; family Cyprinidae; genus Spinibarbus; species Spinibarbus caldwelli. Next base: position 124,900 of record JBCAMP010000204.1, on the reverse strand, counting down.
CTGCAAATAATAGTTTAATTCATTTAAAACCAATATCTTTTATTTTAGCAAGCTGTTATCTTAACATTGCAGAATGTGACATTCTCTTACAGGGAAAACAGCTTTTCAGCGTGTGGGGAGCTGAGGTCTCTCCTTTCACTCAGTAGCACTGACACAATGCCACTGTTCATAGAAACACTAAAATAACCTGTTTGGGCATAGTAGCACTAACTTTACTTGAGGAGCAGAAAAAAATCTGAGGAATTAAAGAAACATCTTCCTGAACTGCAAATAAGAGTTTAATTGATTTGAAACCAATATCTTTTATTTTATCAAGCTTTTATCTTAACATTGCAGAATGTGACATTCTCTTACAGGGAAAACAGCTTTTCAGCATCTGCGGAGCTGTGGTCTCTCCTTTCACTCAGGAACACTGACACAGTGCTACTGTTCATAGAAACGCTAAAATAACCTGTTTGGGCATAGTAGCACTAACTTTGCTTGAGGAGCAGAAACAAATCTGAGGAATTAAAGAAACATCTTCCTGAACTGCAAATAAGAGTTTAATTCATTTGAAATCAATATCTTTTATTTTCGCAAGCTTTGATCTTAACATTGCATGAAGTGACATTCTCTTAGAGGGAAAACAGCGTTTCAGCATCAGTGGAGTTGTGGTCTCTTCTTTCACTCAGGAGCACTGTCACAGTGCCATTGTTCATAGAAACGCTAAAATAAGCTGTTTGAGCATAGTAGCACTAACTTTACTTGAGGAGCAGAAACAATCTAACAAATTACACAAACGCCTTTCTGCATTGCAAATAAAAGTTTATTTCATTTAAAACCAATATCTTTTATTTTAGTAGGCTTTTATCTTAACATTGCAGAATGTGACATTCTCTTACAGGGAAAACATCTTTTCAGCATCTGCGGAGCTGCTGTCTCTCCTTTCACTCAGTAGCACTGACACAGTGCCACTGTTCATAGAAACGCTAAAATAAGCTGTTTGGGCATAGTAGCACAAATTTTACTAAGAAGTAGAAACAAATCTGACGCATTAAAGAAACGCCTTCCTGCACTGCAAATAAGAGTGTATTTAATCTGAAACCAATATATTTCATTTTGGTAAGCTTGTATCTTAACATTGCATAAAGTGACATTCTCTTACAGGGAAAACAGCTTTTCAGCATCTGCGGAGCTGTGGTCTCTTCCTTCACTAAGGGGCACTGAGACACTGCCACTGTGCATAGAAACGCTAAAATAAGCTGTTTGAGCATAGTAGCACTAACTTTACTTGAGGAGCAGAAACAATCTAACACATTAAAGAAACGCCTTTCTGCATTGCAAATAAAAGTTTAATTCATTTGAAACCAATATCTTTTATTTTAGCAAGCTTTTATCTTAGCATTGCATAAAAAGACATTCTCTTACAGAGAAAACACCTTTTGAGCATCTGGGGAGCTGTGGTCTCTCCTTTCACTCAGGAACACTGAAACAGTGCAACTGTGCATAGAAACGCTAAAATGAGCTGTTTGGGCATAGTAGCACAAATTTTACTTAGAAGTAGAAACAAATCTGACGCATTAAAGAAACGCCTTCCTGCACTGCAAATAACAGTTTAATTCATTTGAAACCATTATCTTTTATTTCTTTTATTTTTGCAAGCTTTTATCTTAACATTGCATAAAGTGACATTCTGTTACAAGGAAAATAGCTTTTGAGCATCTGTGGAGCTGCAGTCTCTTTTTTCACTCAGGAGCACTGTTACAGTGCCGCTGTTCATAGAAACGCTAAAATAAGCTGTTTGAGCATAGTAGCACTAACTTTACTTGAGGAGTAGAAATCATCTAACACATTAAAGAAACGCCTTTCTGCATTGCAAATAAGAGTTTAATTCATTTGAAACCAATATCTTTCATTTTGGTAAGCTTTGAAGTTATCTGACGCATTAAAGAAACGCCTTCCTGCACTGCAAATAATAGTTTAATTCATTTAAAACCAATATCTTTTATTTTAGCAAGCTGTTATCTTAACATTGCAGAATGTGACATTCTCTTACAGGGAAAACATCTTTTCAGCATCTGCGGAGCTGCTGTCTCTCCTTTCACTCAGTAGCACTGACACAGTGCCACTGTTCATAGAAACGCTAAAATAAGCTGTTTGGGCAAAGTAGCACTAACTTTACTTGAGAAGCAGAAACAAATCTGACGCATTAAAGAAACGTCTTCCTGAACTGCAAATAAGAGTTTAATTCATTTGAAACCAATATCTTTTATTTTAGCAAGCTTTGATCTTAACATTGCATAAAGTGACATTCTCTTACAGGGAAAACAGCTTTTCAGCGTCTGGGGAGCTGTGGTCTCTCCTTTCACTCAGGAACACTGAAACAGTGCCACTGTGCATAGAAACGCTAAAATAAGCTGTTTGAGCATAGTAGCACTAACTTTACTTGAGGAGCAGAAACAATCTAACACATTAAAGAAACGCCTTTCTGCATTGCAAATAATAGTTTAATTCATTTAAAACCAATATATTGTATTTTAGAAAGATTTTATCTTAACATTGCAGAAAGTGACATTCTCTTACAGGGAAAACAGCTTTTTAGCAGCTGTGGAGCTGCGGTATCTTCTTTTACTCAGGAACACTGAAACAGTGCCACTGTGCATAGAAACGCTAAAATAAGCTGTTTGGGCATAGTAGCACAAATTTTACTTAGAAGTAGAAACAAATCTGACGCATTAAAGTAACGCCTTCCTGCACTGCAAATAATAGTTTATTTCATTTAAAACCAATATCTTTTATTTTAGCAAGCTTTTATCTTAACATTGTAGAAATAATAGTTTAATTCATTTAAAACCAATATCTTTTATTTTAGCAAGCTTTTATCTTAACATTGCAGAATGTGACATTCTCTCACAGGGAAAACATCTTTTCAGCATCTGCGGAGCTGCGGTCTCTTCTTTTACTCAGTAGCACTGAAACAGTGCCACTGTTCATAGAAACGCTAAAATAAGCTGTTTGGGCATAGTAGCACTAACTTTACTTGAGGAGTAGAAATCATCTAACACATTAAAGATAGGCCTTCCTGCACTGCAAATAAGAGCTTAATTCATTTGAAACCATTATCTTTTATTTCTTTTATTTTTGCAAGCTTTTATCTTAGCATTGCATAAAAAGACATTCTCTTACAGAGAAAACAGCTTTTGAGCGTCTGGGGAGCTGTGGTCTCTCCTTTCACTCAGGAACACTGAAACAGTGCCACTGTGCATAGAAACGCTAAAATGAGCTGTTTGGGCATAGTAGCACAAATTTTACTTAGAAGTAGAAACAAATGTGACGCATTAAAGAAACGCCTTCCTGCACTGCAAATAATAGTTTAATTCATTTAAAACCAATATCTTTTATTTTAGCAAGCTGTTATCTTAACATTGCAGAATGTGACATTCTCTTACAGGGAAAACAGCTTTTCAGCGTCTGGGGAGCTGTGGTCTCTCCTTTCACTCAGTAGCACTGACACAGTGCCACTGTTCATAGAAACGCTAAAATAAGCTGTTTGGGCATAGTAGCACTAACTTTACTTGAGAAGCAGAAACAAATCTGACGCATTAAAGAAACGTCTTCCTGAACTGCAAATAAGAGTTTAATTCATTTGAAACCAATATCTTTTATTTTAGCAAGCTTTTATCTTAACATTGCATAAAGTGACATTCTGTTACAAGGAAAATAGCTTTTCAACATCTGTGGAGCTGCGGTCTCTTTTTTCACTCAGGAGCACTGTTACAGTGCCGCTGTTCATAGAAACGCTAAAATAAGCTGTTTGGGCATAGTAGCACTAACTTTACTTGAGGAGCAGAAACAATCTAACACATTAAAGAAATGCCTTTCTGCATTGCAAATATTAGTTTAATTCATTTAAAACCAATATATTTTATTTTAGAAAGATTTTATCTTAACATTGCAGAAAGTGACATTCTCTTACAGGGAAAACAGCTTTTCAGCATCTGTGGAGCTGCGGTCTCTTCTTTTACTCAGGAACACTGAAACAGTGCCACTGTGCATAGAAACGCTAAAATGAGCTGTTTGGGCATAGTAGCACAAATTTTACTTAGAAGTAGAAACAAATCTGACGCATTAAAGAAACGCCTTCCTGCACTGCAAATAATAGTTTAATTCATTTAAAACCAATATCTTTTATTTTAGCAAGCTGTTATCTTAACATTGCATAAAGTGACATTCTGTTACAAGGAAAATAGCTTTGCAACATCTGTGGAGCTGCGGTCTCTTTTTTCACTCAGGAGCACTGTTACAGTGCCGCTGTTCATAGAAACGCTAAAATAAGCTGTTTGGGCATAGTAGCACTAACTTTACTTGAGGAGCAGAAACAATCTAACACATTAAAGAAACGCCTTTCTGCATTGCAAATAATAGTTTAATTCATTTAAAACCAATATATTGTATTTTAGAAAGATTTTATCTTAACATTGCAGAAAGTGACATTCTCTTACAGGGAAAACAGCTTTTCAGCATCTGTGGAGTTGCGGTCTCTTCTTTTATTCAGGAACACTGAAACAGTGCGACTGTGCATAGAAACGCTAAAATAAGCTGTTTGGGCATAGTAGCACAAATTTTACTTAGAAGTAGAAACAAATCTGACGCATTAAAGAAACGCCTTCCTGCACTGCAAAAAATAGTTTAATTCATTTGAAATCAATATCTTTTATTTTCGCAAGCTTTGATCTTAACATTGCATGAAGTGACATTCTCTTAGAGGGAAAACAGCGTTTCAGCATCAGTGGAGTTGTGGTCTCTTCTTTCACTCAGGAGCACTGTCACAGTGCCATTGTTCATAGAAACGCTAAAATAAGCTGTTTGAGCATAGTAGCACTAACTTTACTTGAGGAGCAGAAACAATCTAACAAATTACACAAACGCCTTTCTGCATTGCAAATAAAAGTTTAATTCATTTAAAACCAATATATTGTATTTTAGCAAGATTTTATCTTAACATTGCAGAAAGTGACATTCTCTTACAGGGAAAAGAGCTTTTCAGCATCTGTGGAGCTGCGGTCTCTTCTTTTACTCAGGAACACTGAAACAGTGCCACTGTGCATAGAAACGCTAAAATAAGCTGTTTGGGCATAGTAGCACAAATTTTACTAAGAAGTAGAAACAAATCTGACGCATTAAAGAAACGCCTTCCTGCACTGCAAATAAGAGTGTATTTAATCTGAAACCAATATATTTCATTTTGGTAAGCTTGTATCTTAACATTGCATAAAGTGACATTCTCTTACAGGGAAAACAGCTTTTCAGCATCTGCGGAGCTGTGGTCTCTTCCTTCACTAAGGGGCACTGAGATACTGCCACTGTGCATAGAAACGCTAAAATAAGCTGTTTGAGCATAGTAGCACTAACTTTACTTAGAAGTAGAAACAAATCTGACGCATTAAAGAAACGCCTTCCTGCACTGCAAATAATAGTTTAATTCATTTAAAACCAATATCTTTTATTTTAGCAAGCTGTTATCTTAACATTGCAGAATGTGACATTCTCTTACAGGGAAAACAGCTTTTCAGCGTGTGGGGAGCTGAGGTCTCTCCTTTCACTCAGTAGCACTGACACAATGCCACTGTTCATAGAAACACTAAAATAACCTGTTTGGGCATAGTAGCACTAACTTTACTTGAGGAGCAGAAAAAAATCTGAGGAATTAAAGAAACATCTTCCTGAACTGCAAATAAGAGTTTAATTGATTTGAAACCAATATCTTTTATTTTAGCAAGCTTTTATCTTAACATTGCAGAATGTGACATTCTCTTACAGGGAAAACAGCTTTTCAGCATCTGCGGAGCTGTGGTCTCTCCTTTCACTCAGGAACACTGACACAGTGCTACTGTTCATAGAAACGCTAAAATAACCTGTTTGGGCATAGTAGCACTAACTTTACTTGAGGAGTAGAAATCATCTAACACATTAAAGAAACGCCTTTCTGCATTGCAAATAAGAGTTTAATTCATTTGAAACCAATATCTTTCATTTTGGTAAGCTTTGAACTTATCTGACGCATTAAAGAAACGCCTTCCTGCACTGCAAATAATAGTTTAATTCATTTAAAACCAATATCTTTTATTTTAGCAAGCTGTTATCTTAACATTGCAGAATGTGACATTCTCTTACAGGGAAAACAGCTTTTCAGCGTCTGGGGAGCTGTGGTCTCTCCTTTCACTCAGTAGCACTGACACAGTGCCACTGTTCATAGAAACGCTAAAATAAGCTGTTTGGGCAAAGTAGCACTAACTTTACTTGAGAAGCAGAAACAAATCTGACGCATTAAAGAAACGTCTTCCTGAACTGCAAATAAGAGTTTAATTCATTTGAAACCAATATCTTTTATTTTAGCAAGCTTTGATCTTAACATTGCATAAAGTGACATTCTATTACAGGGAAAACAGCTTTTCAGCGTCTGGGGACCTGTGGTCTCTCCTTTCACTCAGGAACACTGAAACAGTGCCACTGTTCATAGAAACGCTAAAATAAGCTGTTTGGGCATAGTAGCACTAAATTTACTTGAGAAGCAGAAACAAATCTGACGCATTAAAGAAACGTTTTCCTGAACTGCAAATAAGAGTTTAATTCATTTGAAACCAATATCTTTTCTTTTCGCAAGCTTTTATCTTAACATTGCATAAAGTGACATTCTGTTACAAGGAAAATAGCTTTTCAACATCTGTGGAGCTGCGGTCTCTTTTTTCACTCAGGAGCACTGTTACAGTGCCGCTGTTCATAGAAACGCTAAAATAAGCTGTTTGAGCATAGTAGCACTAACTTTACTTGAGGAGCAGAAACAATCTAACACATTAAAGAAACGCCTTTCTGCATTGCAAATAATAGTTTAATTCATTTAAAACCAATATATTGTATTTTAGAAAGATTTTATCTTAACATTGCAGAAAGTGACATTCTCTTACAGGGAAAACAGCTTTTCAGCATCTGTGGAGCTGCGGTCTCTTCTTTTACTCAGGAACACTGAAACAGTGCCACTGTGCATAGAAACGCTAAAATAAGCTGTTTGGGCATAGTAGCACTAACTTTACTTGAGGAGTAGAAATCATCTAACACATTAAAGAAAGGCCTTCCTGCACTGCAAATAAGAGTTTAATTCATTTAAAACCAATATCTTTTATTTTAGCAAGCTGTTATCTTAACATTGCAGAATGTGACATTCTCTTACAGGGAAAACAGCTTTTCAGCGTCTGGGGAGCTGAGGTCTCTCCTGTCACTCAGTAGCACTGACACAGTGCCACTGTTCATAGAAACGCTAAAATAACCTGTTTGGGCATAGTAGCACTAAATTTACTTGAGAAGCAGAAACAAATCTGACGCATTAAAGAAACGTTTTCCTGAACTGCAAATAAGAGTTTAATTCATTTGAAACCAATATCTTTTCTTTTCGCAAGCTTTTATCTTAACATTGCATAAAGTGACATTCTGTTACAAGGAAAATAGCTTTTCAACATCTGTGGAGCTGCGGTCTCTTTTTTCACTCAGGAGCACTGTTACAGTGCCGCTGTTCATAGAAACGCTAAAATAAGCTGTTTGAGCATAGTAGCACTAACTTTACTTGAGGAGTAGAAACAATCTAACACATTAAAGAAACGCCTTTCTGCATTGCAAATAATAGTTTAATTCATTTAAAACCAATATATTTTATTTTAGCAAGCTTTTATCTTAACATTGCAGAAAGTGACATTCTCTTACAGGGAAAACAGCTTTTCAGCATCTGCGGAGCTGCGGTCTCTCCTTTCACTCAGGAACACTGACACAATGCCACTGTTCATAGAAACACTAAAATAACCTGTTTGGGCATAGTAGCACTAACTTTACTTGAGGAGCAGAAACAAATCTGAGGAATTAAAGAAACATCTTCCTGAACTGCAAATAAGAGTTTAATTGATTTGAAACCAATATCTTTTATTTTAGCAAGCTTTTATCTTAACATTGCAGAATGTGACATTCTCTTACAGGGAAAACAGCTTTTCAGCATCTGCGGAGCTGCGGTCTCTCCTTTCACTCAGGAACACTGACACAGTGCTACTGTTCATAGAAACGCTAAAATAACCTGTTTGGGCATAGTAGCACTAACTTTACTTGAGGAGCAGAAACAAATCTGAGGAATTAAAGAAACATCTTCCTGAACTGCAAATAAGAGTTTAATTCATTTGAAATCAATATCTTTTATTTTCGCAAGCTTTGATCTTAACATTGCAGAATGTGACATTCTCTTACAGGGAAAACAGCTTTTCAGCATCTGCGGAGCTGCGGTCTCTCCTTTCACTCAGGAACACTGACACAGTGCTACTGTTCATAGAAACGCTAAAATAACCTGTTTGGGCATAGTAGCACTAACTTTACTTGAGGAGCAGAAACAAATCTGAGGAATTAAAGAAACATCTTCCTGAACTGCAAATAAGAGTTTAATTCATTTGAAATCAATATCTTTTATTTTCGCAAGCTTTGATCTTAACATTGCATGAAGTGACATTCTCTTAGAGGGAAAACAGCGTTTCAGCATCAGTGGAGTTGTGGTCTCTTCTTTCACTCAGGAGCACTGTCACAGTGCCATTGTTCATAGAAACGCTAAAATAAGCTGTTTGAGCATAGTAGCACTAACTTTACTTGAGGAGCAGAAACAATCTAACAAATTACACAAACGCCTTTCTGCATTGCAAATAAAAGTTTAATTCATTTAAAACCAATATATTGTATTTTAGCAAGATTTTATCTTAACATTGCAGAAAGTGACATTCTCTTACAGGGAAAAGAGCTTTTCAGCATCTGTGGAGCTGCGGTCTCTTCTTTTACTCAGGAACACTGAAACAGTGCCACTGTGCATAGAAACGCTAAAATAAGCTGTTTGGGCATAGTAGCACAAATTTTACTTAGAAGTAGAAACAAATCTGACGCATTAAAGAAACGCCTTCCTGCACTGCAAATAATAGTTTAATTCATTTAAAACCAATATCTTTTATTTTTGCAAGCTTTTATCTTAACATTGCATAAAGTGACATTCTGTTACAAGGAAAATAGCTTTTCAACATCTGTGGAGCTGCGGTCTCTTTTTTCACTCAGGAGCACTGTTACAGTGCCGCTGTTCATAGAAACGCTAAAATAAGCTGTTTGAGTATAGTAGCACTAACTTTACTTGAGGAGTAGAAATCATCTAACACATTAAAGAAACGCCTTTCTGCATTGCAAATAAGAGTTTAATTCATTTGAAACCAATATCTTTCATTTTGGTAAGCTTTGAACTTATCTGACGCATTAAAGAAACGCCTTCCTGCACTGCAAATAATAGTTTAATTCATTTAAAACCAATATCTTTTATTTTAGCAAGCTGTTATCTTAACATTGCAGAATGTGACATTCTCTTACAGGGAAAACATCTTTTCAGCATCTGCGCAGCTGCTGTCTCTCCTTTCACTCAGTAGCACTGACACAGTGCCACTGTTCATAGAAACGCTAAAATAAGCTGTTTGGGCAAAGTAGCACTAACTTTACTTGAGAAGCAGAAACAAATCTGACGCATTAAAGAAACGTCTTCCTGAACTGCAAATAAGAGTTTAATTCATTTGAAACCAATATCTTTTATTTTAGCAAGCTTTGATCTTAACATTGCATAAAGTGACATTCTATTACAGGGAAAACAGCTTTTCAGCGTCTGGGGACCTGTGGTCTCTCCTTTCACTCAGGAACACTGAAACAGTGCCACTGTTCATAGAAACGCTAAAATAAGCTGTTTGGGCATAGTAGCACTAAATTTACTTGAGAAGCAGAAACAAATCTGACGCATTAAAGAAACGTTTTCCTGAACTGCAAATAAGAGTTTAATTCATTTGAAACCAATATCTTTTCTTTTCGCAAGCTTTTATCTTAACATTGCATAAAGTGACATTCTGTTACAAGGAAAATAGCTTTTCAACATCTGTGGAGCTGCGGTCTCTTTTTTCACTCAGGAGCACTGTTACAGTGCCGCTGTTCATAGAAACGCTAAAATAAGCTGTTTGGGTATAGTAGCACTAACTTTACTTGAGGAGCAGATATCATCTAACACATTAACGAAACGCCTTTCTGCATTGTAAATAATAGTTTATATCATTTAAAACCAATATCTTTTATTTTTGCAAGCTTTTATCTTAACATTGGAGAATGTGACATTCTCTTACAGGGAAAACAGCTTTTCAGCGTCTGGGGAGCTGTGGTCTCTCCTTTCACTCAGTAGCACTGACACAGTGCCACTGTTCATAGAAACGCTAAAATAAGCTGTTTGGGCATAGTAGCACTAACTTTACTTGAGAAGCAGAAACAAATCTGACGCATTAAAGAAACGCCTTCCTGCACTGCAAATAATAGTTTATTTCATTTAAAACCAATATCTTTTATTTTAGCAAGCTTTTATCTTAACATTGCAGAATGTGACATTCTCTTACAGGGAAAACATCTTTTCAGCATCTGCGGAGCTGCTGTCTCTCCTTTCACTCAGTAGCACTGACACAGTGCCACTGTTCATAGAAACGCTAAAATAAGCTGTTTGGGCATAGTAGCACTAACTTTACTTGAGGAGCAGAAACAATCTAACACATTAAAGAAACGCCTTTCTGCATTGCAAATAATAGTTTAATTCATTTAAAACCAATATATTGTATTTTAGCAAGATTTTATCTTAACATTGCATAAAGTGACATTCTCATACAGGGAAAACAGCTTTTCAGCATCTGCAGAGCTGCGTTCTCTTCCTTCTCTAAGGGGCACTGAGACACTGCCACTGTGCATAGAAACGCTAAAATAAGCTGTTTGAGCATAGTAGCACTAACTTTACTTGAGAAGCAGAAACAAATCTGACGCATTAAAGAAACGCCTTCCTGCACTGCAAATAATACTTTAATTCATTTAAAACCAATATCTTTTATTTTAGCAAGCTGTTATCTTAACATTGCAGAATGTGACATTCTCTTACAGGGAAAACAGCTTTTCAGCGTCTGGGGAGCTGTGGTCTCTCCTTTCACTCAGTAGCACTGACACAGTGCCACTGTTCATAGAAACGCTAAAATAAGCTGTTTGGGCATAGTAGCACTAACTTTACTTGAGAAGCAGAAACAAATCTGACGCATTAAAGAAACGTCTTCCTGAACTGCAAAATAAGAGTTTAATTCATTTGAAACCAATATCTTTTATTTTAGCAAGCTTTGATCTTGACATTGCATAAAGTGACATTCTCTTACAGGGAAAACAGCTTTTCAGCATCTGCGGAGCTGTGGTTTCTCCTTTCACTCAGTAGCACTGACACAGTGCCACTGTTCATAGAAACGCTAAAATAAGCTGTTTGGGCATAGTAGCACTAACTTTACTTGAGGAGTAGAAATCATCTAACACATTAAAGAAACGCCTTTCTGCATTGCAAATAAGAGTTTAATTCATTTGAAACCAATATCTTTCATTTTGGTAAGCTTTGAACTTAACATTGCATAAAGTGACATTCTGTTACAGGGAAAACAGCTTTTCAGCGTCTGGGGAGCTGTGTTCTCTCCTTTCACTCAGTAGCACTGACACAGTGCCACTGTTCATAGAAACGCTAAAATAAGCTGTTTGGGCATAGTAGCACTAACTTTACTTGAGAAGCAGAAACAAATCTAACGCATTAAAGAAACACTTCCTGAACTGCAAATAAGAGTTTAATTCATTTGAAACCAATATCTTTTATTTTAGCAAGCTTTGATCTTAACATTGCATAAAGTGACATTCTCTTACAGGGAAAACAGCTTTTCAGCATCTGCGGAGCTGTGGTTTCTCCTTTCACTCAGGAACACTGAAACAGTGCCACTGTGCATAGAAACGCTAAAATGAGCTGTTTGGGCATAGTAGCACTAACTTTACTTGAGGAGTAGAAATCATCTAACACATTAAAGAAACGCCTTCCTGCACTGCAAATAAGAGTTTAATTCATTTGAAACCAATATCTTTCATTTCTTTTATTTTTGCAAACTTTTATCTTAGCATTGCAGAAAGTGACATTCTCTTACAGGGAAAACAGCTTTTCAGCATCTGTGGAGCTGCGGTCTCTTCTTTTACTCAGGAACACTGAAACAGTGCCACTGTGCATAGAAACGCTAAAACAAGCTGTTTGGGCATAGTAGCACAAATTTTACTAAGAAGTAGAAACAAATCTGACGCATTAAAGAAACGCCTTCCTGCACTGCAAATAAGAGTGTATTTAATCTGAAACCAATATATTTCATTTTGGTAAGCTTCTATCTTCACATTGCATAAAGTGACATTCTCTTACAGGGAAAACAGCTTTTCAGCATCTGCGGAGCTGTGGTCTCTTCCTTCACTAAGGGGCACTGAGACACTGCCACTGTGGATAGAAACGCTAAAATAAGCTGTTTGGGCATAGTAGCACTAACTTTACTTGAGGAGTAGAAATCATCTAACACATTAAAGAAACGCCTTTCTGCATTGCAAATAAGAGTTTAATTTATTTGAAACCAATATCTTTCATTTTGGTAAGCTTTGAACTTATTGCATAAAGTGACATTCTCATACAGGGAAAACAGCTTTTCAGCGTCTGGGGAGCTGTGGTCTCTCCTTTCACTCAGTAGCACTGACACAGTGCCACTGTTCATAGAAACGCTAAAATAAGCTGTTTGGGCATAGTAGCACTAACTTTACTTGAGAAGCAGAAACAAATCTGACGCATTAAAGAAACGTCTTCCTGAACTGCAAATAAGAGTTTAATTCATTTGAAACCAATATCTTTTATTTTAGCAAGCTTTGATCTTAACATTGCATAAAGTGACATTCTCTTACAGGGAAAACAGCTTTTCAGCGTCTGGGGAGCTGCGGTCTCTCCTTTCACTCAGGAACACTGAAACAGTGCCACTGTGCATAGAAACGCTAAAATAAGCTGTTTGGGCATAGTAGCACTAACTTTACTTGAGGAGTAGAAATCATCTAACACATTAAAGAAACGCCTTCCTGCACTGCAAATAATAGTTTATTTCATTTAAAACCAAAATCTTTTATTTTAGCAAGCTTTGAACTTAACATTGCAGAAAGTGACATTCTCATACAGGGAAAACAGCTTTTCAGCATCTGCAGAGCTGCGTTCTCTTCCTTCACTAAGGGGCACTGAGACACTGCCACTGTGCATAGAAACGCTAAAATAAGCTGTTTGGGCATAGTAGCACAAATTTTACTTAGAAGTAGAAACAAATCTGACGCATTAAAGAAACGCCTTCCTGCACTGCAAATATTAGTTTAATTCATTTAAAACCAATATCTTTTATTTTAGCAAGCTGTTATCTTAACACTGCATAAAGTGACATTCTGTTACAAGGAAAATAGCTTTCCAACATCTGTGGAGCTGCGGTCTCTTTTTTCACTCAGGAGCACTGTTACAGTGCCGCTGTTCATAGAAACGCTAAAATAAGCTGTTTGAGCATAGTAGCACTAACTTTACTTGAGGAGCAGAAACAATCTAACACATTAAAGAAACGCCTTTCTGCATTGCAAATAATAGTTTAATTCATTTAAAACCAATATATTTTATTTTAGAAAGATTTTATCTTAACATTGCAGAAAGTGACATTCTCTTACAGGGAAAACAGCTTTTCAGCATCTGTGGAGCTGCGGTCTCTTCTTTTACTCAGGAACACTGAAACAGTGCCACTGTGCATAGAAACGCTAAAATAAGCTGTTTGGGCATAGTAGCACAAATTTTACTTAGAAGTAGAAACAAATGTGACGCATTAAAGAAACGCCTTCCTGCACTGCAAATAATAGTTTAATTCATTTAAAACCAATATCTTTTATTTTAGCAAGCTGTTATCTTAACATTGCAGAATGTGACATTCTCTTACAGGGAAAACAGCTTTTCAGCGTCTGGGGAGCTGTGGTCTCTCCTTTCACTCAGTAGCACTGACACAGTGCCACTGTTCATAGAAACGCTAAAATAAACTGTTTGGGCATAGTAGCACTAACTTTACTTGAGAAGCAGAAACAAATCTGACGCATTAAAGAAACGTCTTCCTGAACTGCAAATAAGAGTTTAATTCATTTGAAACCAATATCTTTTATTTTAGCAAGCTTTGATCTTAACATTGCATAAAGTGACATTCTCTTACAGGGAAAACAGCTTTTCAGCGTCTGGGGAGCTGCGGTCTCTCCTTTCACTCAGGAACACTGAAACAGTGCCACTGTGCATAGAAACGCTAAAATAAGCTGTTTGGGCATAGTAGCACTAACTTTACTTGAGGAGTAGAAATCATCTAACACATTAAAGAAACGCCTTCCTGCACTGCAAATAATAGTTTATTTCATTTAAAACCAAAATCTTTTATTTTAGCAAGCTTTGATCTTAACATTGCAGAAAGTGACATTCTCATACAGGGAAAACAGCTTTTCAGCATCTGCAGAGCTGCGTTCTCTTCCTTCACTAAAGGGCACTGAGACACTGCCACTGTGCATAGAAACGCTAAAATAAGCTGTTTGGGCATAGTAGCACAAATTTTACTTAGAAGTAGAAACAAATCTGACGCATTAAAGAAACGCCTTCCTGCACTGCAAATAATAGTTTAATTCATTTAAAACCAATATCTTTTATTTTAGCAAGCTGTTATCTTAACATTGCATAAAGTGACATTCTGTTACAAGGAAAATAGCTTTGCAACATCTGTGGAGCTGCGGTCTCTTTTTTCACTCAGGAGCACTGTTACAGTGCCGCTGTTCATAGAAACGCTAAAATAAGCTGTTTGAGCATAGTAGCACTAACTTTACTTGAGGAGCAGAAACAATCTAACACATTAAAGAAACGCCTTTCTGCATTGCAAATAATAGTTTAATTCATTTAAAACCAATATATTGTATTTTAGAAAGATTTTATCTTAACATTGCAGAAAGTGACATTCTCTTACAGGGAAAACAGCTTTTCAGCATCTGTGGAGTTGCGGTCTCTTCTTTTATTCAGGAACACTGAAACAGTGCCACTGTGCATAGAAACGCTAAAATAAGCTGTTTGGGCATAGTAGCACAAATTTTACTTAGAAGTAGAAACAAATCTGACGCATTAAAGAAACGCCTTCCTGCACTGCAAAAAATAGTTTAATTCATTTGAAATCAATATCTTTTATTTTCGCAAGCTTTGATCTTAACATTGCATGAAGTGACATTCTCTTAGAGGGAAAACAGCGTTTCAGCATCAGTGGAGTTGTGGTCTCTTCTTTCACTCAGGAGCACTGTCACAGTGCCACTGTTCATAGAAACGCTAAAATAAGCTGTTTGGGCATAGTAGCACTAACTTTACTTGAGAAGCAGAAACAAATCTGACGCATTAAAGAAACGTCTTCCTGAACTGCAAATAAGAGTTTAATTCATTTGAAACCAATATCTTTTATTTTAGCAAGCTTTGATCTTAACATTGCATAAAGTGACATTCTCTTACAGGGAAAACAGCTTTTCAGCGTCTGGGGAGCTGCGGTCTCTCCTTTCACTCAGGAACACTGAAACAGTGCCACTGTGCATAGAAACGCTAAAATAAGCTGTTTGGGCATAGTAGCACTAACTTTACTTGAGGAGTAGAAATCATCTAACACATTAAAGAAACGCCTTCCTGCACTGCAAATAATAGTTTATTTCATTTAAAACCAAAATCTTTTATTTTAGCAAGCTTTGAACTTAACATTGCAGAAAGTGACATTCTCATACAGGGAAAACAGCTTTTCAGCATCTGCAGAGCTGCGTTCTCTTCCTTCACTAAGGGGCACTGAGACACTGCCACTGTGCATAGAAACGCTAAAATAAGCTGTTTGGGCATAGTAGCACAAATTTTACTTAGAAGTAGAAACAAATCTGACGCATTAAAGAAACGCCTTCCTGCACTGCAAATATTAGTTTAATTCATTTAAAACCAATATCTTTTATTTTAGCAAGCTGTTATCTTAACACTGCATAAAGTGACATTCTGTTACAAGGAAAATAGCTTTCCAACATCTGTGGAGCTGCGGTCTCTTTTTTCACTCAGGAGCACTGTTACAGTGCCGCTGTTCATAGAAACGCTAAAATAAGCTGTTTGAGCATAGTAGCACTAACTTTACTTGAGGAGCAGAAACAATCTAACACATTAAAGAAACGCCTTTCTGCATTGCAAATAATAGTTTAATTCATTTAAAACCAATATATTTTATTTTAGAAAGATTTTATCTTAACATTGCAGAAAGTGACATTCTCTTACAGGGAAAACAGCTTTTCAGCATCTGTGGAGCTGCGGTCTCTTCTTTTACTCAGGAACACTGAAACAGTGCCACTGTGCATAGAAACGCTAAAATAAGCTGTTTGGGCATAGTAGCACAAATTTTACTTAGAAGTAGAAACAAATGTGACGCATTAAAGAAACGCCTTCCTGCACTGCAAATAATAGTTTAATTCATTTAAAACCAATATCTTTTATTTTAGCAAGCTGTTATCTTAACATTGCAGAATGTGACATTCTCTTACAGGGAAAACAGCTTTTCAGCGTCTGGGGAGCTGTGGTCTCTCCTTTCACTCAGTAGCACTGACACAGTGCCACTGTTCATAGAAACGCTAAAATAAACTGTTTGGGCATAGTAGCACTAACTTTACTTGAGAAGCAGAAACAAATCTGACGCATTAAAGAAACGTCTTCCTGAACTGCAAATAAGAGTTTAATTCATTTGAAACCAATATCTTTTATTTTAGCAAGCTTTGATCTTAACATTGCATAAAGTGACATTCTCTTACAGGGAAAACAGCTTTTCAGCGTCTGGGAGCTGCGGTCTCTCCTTTCACTCAGGAACACTGAAACAGTGCCACTGTGCATAGAAACGCTAAAATAAGCTGTTTGGGCATAGTAGCACTAACTTTACTTGAGGAGTAGAAATCATCTAACACATTAAAGAAACGCCTTCCTGCACTGCAAATAATAGTTTATTTCATTTAAAACCAAAATCTTTTATTTTAGCAAGCTTTGATCTTAACATTGCAGAAAGTGACATTCTCATACAGGGAAAACAGCTTTTCAGCATCTGCAGAGCTGCGTTCTCTTCCTTCACTAAAGGGCACTGAGACACTGCCACTGTGCATAGAAACGCTAAAATAAGCTGTTTGGGCATAGTAGCACAAATTTTACTTAGAAGTAGAAACAAATCTGACGCATTAAAGAAACGCCTTCCTGCACTGCAAATAATAGTTTAATTCATTTAAAACCAATATCTTTTATTTTAGCAAGCTGTTATCTTAACATTGCATAAAGTGACATTCTGTTACAAGGAAAATAGCTTTGCAACATCTGTGGAGCTGCGGTCTCTTTTTTCACTCAGGAGCACTGTTACAGTGCCGCTGTTCATAGAAACGCTAAAATAAGCTGTTTGAGCATAGTAGCACTAACTTTACTTGAGGAGCAGAAACAATCTAACACATTAAAGAAACGCCTTTCTGCATTGCAAATAATAGTTTAATTCATTTAAAACCAATATATTGTATTTTAGAAAGATTTTATCTTAACATTGCAGAAAGTGACATTCTCTTACAGGGAAAACAGCTTTTCAGCATCTGTGGAGTTGCGGTCTCTTCTTTTATTCAGGAACACTGAAACAGTGCCACTGTGCATAGAAACGCTAAAATAAGCTGTTTGGGCATAGTAGCACAAATTTTACTTAGAAGGAGAAACAAATCTGACGCATTAAAGAAACGCCTTCCTGCACTGCAAAAAATAGTTTAATTCATTTGAAATCAATATCTTTTATTTTCGCAAGCTTTGATCTTAACATTGCATGAAGTGACATTCTCTTAGAGGGAAAACAGCGTTTCAGCATCAGTGGAGTTGTGGTCTCTTCTTTCACTCAGGAGCACTGTCACAGTGCCATTGTTCATAGAAACGCTAAAATAAGCTGTTTGAGCATAGTAGCACTAACTTTACTTGAGGAGCAGAAACAATCTAACAAATTACACAAACGCCTTTCTGCATTGCAAATAAAAGTTTAATTCATTTAAAACCAATATATTGTATTTTAGCAAGATTTTATCTTAACATTGCAGAAAGTGACATTCTCTTACAGGGAAAAGAGCTTTTCAGCATCTGTGGAGCTGCGGTCTCTTCTTTTACTCAGGAACACTGAAACAGTGCCACTGTGCATAGAAACGCTAAAATAAGCTGTTTGGGCATAGTAGCACAAATTTTACTAAGAAGTAGAAACAAATCTGACGCATTAAAGAAACGCCTTCCTGCACTGCAAATAAGAGTGTATTTAATCTGAAACCAATATATTTCATTTTGGTAAGCTTGTATCTTAACATTGCATAAAGTGACATTCTCTTACAGGGAAAACAGCTTTTCAGCATCTGCGGAGCTGTGGTCTCTTCCTTCACTAAGGGGCACTGAGATACTGCCACTGTGCATAGAAACGCTAAAATAAGCTGTTTGAGCATAGTAGCACTAACTTTACTTAGAAGTAGAAACAAATCTGACGCATTAAAGAAACGCCTTCCTGCACTGCAAATAATAGTTTAATTCATTTAAAACCAATATCTTTTATTTTAGCAAGCTGTTATCTTAACATTGCAGAATGTGACATTCTCTTACAGGGAAAACAGCTTTTCAGCGTGTGGGGAGCTGAGGTCTCTCCTTTCACTCAGTAGCACTGACACAATGCCACTGTTCATAGAAACACTAAAATAACCTGTTTGGGCATAGTAGCACTAACTTTACTTGAGAAGCAGAAACAAATCTGACGCATTAAAGAAACGTCTTCCTGAACTGCAAATAAGAGTTTAATTCATTTGAAACCAATATCTTTTATTTTAGCAAGCTTTGATCTTAACATTGCATAAAGTGACATTCTCTTACAGGGAAAACAGCTTTTCAGCGTCTGGGGAGCTGCGGTCTCTCCTTTCACTCAGGAACACTGAAACAGTGCCACTGTGCATAGAAACGCTAAAATAAGCTGTTTGGGCATAGTAGCACTAACTTTACTTGAGGAGTAGAAATCATCTAACACATTAAAGAAACGCCTTCCTGCACTGCAAATAATAGTTTATTTCATTTAAAACCAAAATCTTTTATTTTAGCAAGCTTTGAACTTAACATTGCAGAAAGTGACATTCTCATACAGGGAAAACAGCTTTTCAGCATCTGCAGAGCTGCGTTCTCTTCCTTCACTAAGGGGCACTGAGACACTGCCACTGTGCATAGAAACGCTAAAATAAGCTGTTTGGGCATAGTAGCACAAATTTTACTTAGAAGTAGAAACAAATCTGACGCATTAAAGAAACGCCTTCCTGCACTGCAAATATTAGTTTAATTCATTTAAAACCAATATCTTTTATTTTAGCAAGCTGTTATCTTAACACTGCATAAAGTGACATTCTGTTACAAGGAAAATAGCTTTCCAACATCTGTGGAGCTGCGGTCTCTTTTTTCACTCAGGAGCACTGTTACAGTGCCGCTGTTCATAGAAACGCTAAAATAAGCTGTTTGAGCATAGTAGCACTAACTTTACTTGAGGAGCAGAAACAATCTAACACATTAAAGAAACGCCTTTCTGCATTGCAAATAATAGTTTAATTCATTTAAAACCAATATATTTTATTTTAGAAAGATTTTATCTTAACATTGCAGAAAGTGACATTCTCTTACAGGGAAAACAGCTTTTCAGCATCTGTGGAGCTGCGGTCTCTTCTTTTACTCAGGAACACTGAAACAGTGCCACTGTGCATAGAAACGCTAAAATAAGCTGTTTGGGCATAGTAGCACAAATTTTACTTAGAAGTAGAAACAAATGTGACGCATTAAAGAAACGCCTTCCTGCACTGCAAATAATAGTTTAATTCATTTAAAACCAATATCTTTTATTTTAGCAAGCTGTTATCTTAACATTGCAGAATGTGACATTCTCTTACAGGGAAAACAGCTTTTCAGCGTCTGGGGAGCTGTGGTCTCTCCTTTCACTCAGTAGCACTGACACAGTGCCACTGTTCATAGAAACGCTAAAATAAACTGTTTGGGCATAGTAGCACTAACTTTACTTGAGAAGCAGAAACAAATCTGACGCATTAAAGAAACGTCTTCCTGAACTGCAAATAAGAGTTTAATTCATTTGAAACCAATATCTTTTATTTTAGCAAGCTTTGATCTTAACATTGCATAAAGTGACATTCTCTTACAGGGAAAACAGCTTTTCAGCGTCTGGGGAGCTGCGGTCTCTCCTTTCACTCAGGAACACTGAAACAGTGCCACTGTGCATAGAAACGCTAAAATAAGCTGTTTGGGCATAGTAGCACTAACTTTACTTGAGGAGTAGAAATCATCTAACACATTAAAGAAACGCCTTCCTGCACTGCAAATAATAGTTTATTTCATTTAAAACCAAAATCTTTTATTTTAGCAAGCTTTGATCTTAACATTGCAGAAAGTGACATTCTCATACAGGGAAAACAGCTTTTCAGCATCTGCAGAGCTGCGTTCTCTTCCTTCACTAAAGGGCACTGAGACACTGCCACTGTGCATAGAAACGCTAAAATAAGCTGTTTGGGCATAGTAGCACAAATTTTACTTAGAAGTAGAAACAAATCTGACGCATTAAAGAAACGCCTTCCTGCACTGCAAATAATAGTTTAATTCATTTAAAACCAATATCTTTTATTTTAGCAAGCTGTTATCTTAACATTGCATAAAGTGACATTCTGTTACAAGGAAAATAGCTTTGCAACATCTGTGGAGCTGCGGTCTCTTTTTTCACTCAGGAGCACTGTTACAGTGCCGCTGTTCATAGAAACGCTAAAATAAGCTGTTTGAGCATAGTAGCACTAACTTTACTTGAGGAGCAGAAACAATCTAACACATTAAAGAAACGCCTTTCTGCATTGCAAATAATAGTTTAATTCATTTAAAACCAATATATTGTATTTTAGAAAGATTTTATCTTAACATTGCAGAAAGTGACATTCTCTTACAGGGAAAACAGCTTTTCAGCATCTGTGGAGTTGCGGTCTCTTCTTTTATTCAGGAACACTGAAACAGTGCCACTGTGCATAGAAACGCTAAAATAAGCTGTTTGGGCATAGTAGCACAAATTTTACTTAGAAGTAGAAACAAATCTGACGCATTAAAGAAACGCCTTCCTGCACTGCAAAAAATAGTTTAATTCATTTGAAATCAATATCTTTTATTTTCGCAAGCTTTGATCTTAACATTGCATGAAGTGACATTCTCTTAGAGGGAAAACAGCGTTTCAGCATCAGTGGAGTTGTGGTCTCTTCTTTCACTCAGGAGCACTGTCACAGTGCCATTGTTCATAGAAACGCTAAAATAAGCTGTTTGAGCATAGTAGCACTAACTTTACTTGAGGAGCAGAAACAATCTAACAAATTACACAAACGCCTTTCTGCATTGCAAATAAAAGTTTAATTCATTTAAAACCAATATATTGTATTTTAGCAAGATTTTATCTTAACATTGCAGAAAGTGACATTCTCTTACAGGGAAAAGAGCTTTTCAGCATCTGTGGAGCTGCGGTCTCTTCTTTTACTCAGGAACACTGAAACAGTGCCACTGTGCATAGAAACGCTAAAATAAGCTGTTTGGGCATAGTAGCACAAATTTTACTAAGAAGTAGAAACAAATCTGACGCATTAAAGAAACGCCTTCCTGCACTGCAAATAAGAGTGTATTTAATCTGAAACCAATATATTTCATTTTGGTAAGCTTGTATCTTAACATTGCATAAAGTGACATTCTCTTACAGGGAAAACAGCTTTTCAGCATCTGCGGAGCTGTGGTCTCTTCCTTCACTAAGGGGCACTGAGATACTGCCACTGTGCATAGAAACGCTAAAATAAGCTGTTTGAGCATAGTAGCACTAACTTTACTTAGAAGTAGAAACAAATCTGACGCATTAAAGAAACGCCTTCCTGCACTGCAAATAATAGTTTAATTCATTTAAAACCAATATCTTTTATTTTAGCAAGCTGTTATCTTAACATTGCAGAATGTGACATTCTCTTACAGGGAAAACAGCTTTTCAGCGTGTGGGGAGCTGAGGTCTCTCCTTTCACTCAGTAGCACTGACACAATGCCACTGTTCATAGAAACACTAAAATAACCTGTTTGGGCATAGTAGCACTAACTTTACTTGAGGAGCAGAAAAAAATCTGAGGAATTAAAGAAACATCTTCCTGAACTGCAAATAAGAGTTTAATTGATTTGAAACCAATATCTTTTATTTTATCAAGCTTTTATCTTAACATTGCAGAATGTGACATTCTCTTACAGGGAAAACAGCTTTTCAGCATCTGCGGAGCTGTGGTCTCTCCTTTCACTCAGGAACACTGACACAGTGCTACTGTTCATAGAAACGCTAAAATAACCTGTTTGGGCATAGTAGCACTAACTTTGCTTGAGGAGCAGAAACAAATCTGAGGAATTAAAGAAACATCTTCCTGAACTGCAAATAAGAGTTTAATTCATTTGAAATCAATATCTTTTATTTTCGCAAGCTTTGATCTTAACATTGCATGAAGTGACATTCTCTTAGAGGGAAAACAGCGTTTCAGCATCAGTGGAGTTGTGGTCTCTTCTTTCACTCAGGAGCACTGTCACAGTGCCATTGTTCATAGAAACGCTAAAATAAGCTGTTTGAGCATAGTAGCACTAACTTTACTTGAGGAGCAGAAACAATCTAACAAATTACACAAACGCCTTTCTGCATTGCAAATAAAAGTTTATTTCATTTAAAACCAATATCTTTTATTTTAGTAGGCTTTTATCTTAACATTGCAGAATGTGACATTCTCTTACAGGGAAAACATCTTTTCAGCATCTGCGGAGCTGCTGTCTCTCCTTTCACTCAGTAGCACTGACACAGTGCCACTGTTCATAGAAACGCTAAAATAAGCTGTTTGGGCATAGTAGCACAAATTTTACTAAGAAGTAGAAACAAATCTGACGCATTAAAGAAACGCCTTCCTGCACTGCAAATAAGAGTGTATTTAATCTGAAACCAATATATTTCATTTTGGTAAGCTTGTATCTTAACATTGCATAAAGTGACATTCTCTTACAGGGAAAACAGCTTTTCAGCATCTGCGGAGCTGTGGTCTCTTCCTTCACTAAGGGGCACTGAGACACTGCCACTGTGCATAGAAACGCTAAAATAAGCTGTTTGAGCATAGTAGCACTAACTTTACTTGAGGAGCAGAAACAATCTAACACATTAAAGAAACGCCTTTCTGCATTGCAAATAAAAGTTTAATTCATTTGAAACCAATATCTTTTATTTTAGCAAGCTTTTATCTTAGCATTGCATAAAAAGACATTCTCTTACAGAGAAAACACCTTTTGAGCATCTGGGGAGCTGTGGTCTCTCCTTTCACTCAGGAACACTGAAACAGTGCCACTGTGCATAGAAACGCTAAAATGAGCTGTTTGGGCATAGTAGCACAAATTTCACTTAGAAGTAGAAACAAATCTGACGCATTAAAGAAACGCCTTCCTGCACTGCAAATAACAGTTTAATTCATTTGAAACCATTATCTTTTATTTCTTTTATTTTTGCAAGCTTTTATCTTAACATTGCATAAAGTGACATTCTGTTACAAGGAAAATAGCTTTTCAACATCTGTGGAGCTGCAGTCTCTTTTTTCACTCAGGAGCACTGTTACAGTGCCGCTGTTCATAGAAACGCTAAAATAAGCTGTTTGAGCATAGTAGCACTAACTTTACTTGAGGAGTAGAAATCATCTAACACATTAAAGAAACGCCTTTCTGCATTGCAAATAAGAGTTTAATTCATTTGAAACCAATATCTTTCATTTTGGTAAGCTTTGAAGTTATCTGACGCATTAAAGAAACGCCTTCCTGCACTGCAAATAATAGTTTAATTCATTTAAAACCAATATCTTTTATTTTAGCAAGCTGTTATCTTAACATTGCAGAATGTGACATTCTCTTACAGGGAAAACATCTTTTCAGCATCTGCGGAGCTGCTGTCTCTCCTTTCACTCAGTAGCACTGACACAGTGCCACTGTTCATAGAAACGCTAAAATAAGCTGTTTGGGCAAAGTAGCACTAACTTTACTTGAGAAGCAGAAACAAATCTGACGCATTAAAGAAACGTCTTCCTGAACTGCAAATAAGAGTTTAATTCATTTGAAACCAATATCTTTTATTTTAGCAAGCTTTGATCTTAACATTGCATAAAGTGACATTCTCTTACAGGGAAAACAGCTTTTCAGCGTCTGGGGAGCTGTGGTCTCTCCTTTCACTCAGGAACACTGAAACAGTGCCACTGTGCATAGAAACGCTAAAATAAGCTGTTTGAGCATAGTAGCACTAACTTTACTTGAGGAGCAGAAACAATCTAACACATTAAAGAAACGCCTTTCTGCATTGCAAATAATAGTTTAATTCATTTAAAACCAATATATTGTATTTTAGAAAGATTTTATCTTAACATTGCAGAAAGTGACATTCTCTTACAGGGAAAACAGCTTTTTAGCAGCTGTGGAGCTGCGGTATCTTCTTTTACTCAGGAACACTGAAACAGTGCCACTGTGCATAGAAACGCTAAAATAAGCTGTTTGGGCATAGTAGCACAAATTTTACTTAGAAGTAGAAACAAATCTGACGCATTAAAGTAACGCCTTCCTGCACTGCAAATAATAGTTTATTTCATTTAAAACCAATATCTTTTATTTTAGCAAGCTTTTATCTTAACATTGTAGAAATAATAGTTTAATTCATTTAAAACCAATATCTTTTATTTTAGCAAGCTTTTATCTTAACATTGCAGAATGTGACATTCTCTCACAGGGAAAACATCTTTTCAGCATCTGCGGAGCTGCGGTCTCTTCTTTTACTCAGTAGCACTGAAACAGTGCCACTGTTCATAGAAACGCTAAAATAAGCTGTTTGGGCATAGTAGCACTAACTTTACTTGAGGAGTAGAAATCATCTAACACATTAAAGATAGGCCTTCCTGCACTGCAAATAAGAGCTTAATTCATTTGAAACCATTATCTTTTATTTCTTTTATTTTTGCAAGCTTTTATCTTAGCATTGCATAAAAAGACATTCTCTTACAGAGAAAACAGCTTTTGAGCGTCTGGGGAGCTGTGGTCTCTCCTTTCACTCAGGAACACTGAAACAGTGCCACTGTGCATAGAAACGCTAAAATGAGCTGTTTGGGCATAGTAGCACAAATTTTACTTAGAAGTAGAAACAAATGTGACGCATTAAAGAAACGCCTTCCTGCACTGCAAATAATAGTTTAATTCATTTAAAACCAATATCTTTTATTTTAGCAAGCTGTTATCTTAACATTGCAGAATGTGACATTCTCTTACAGGGAAAACAGCTTTTCAGCGTCTGGGGAGCTGTGGTCTCTCCTTTCACTCAGTAGCACTGACACAGTGCCACTGTTCATAGAAACGCTAAAATAAGCTGTTTGGGCATAGTAGCACTAACTTTACTTGAGAAGCAGAAACAAATCTGACGCATTAAAGAAACGTCTTCCTGAACTGCAAATAAGAGTTTAATTCATTTGAAACCAATATCTTTTATTTTAGCAAGCTTTGATCTTAACATTGCATAAAGTGACATTCTCTTACAGGGAAAACAGCTTTTCAGCGTCTGGGGAGCTGTGGTCTCTCCTTTCACTCAGGAACACTGAAACAGTGCCACTGTGCATAGAAACGCTGAAATAAGCTGTTTGGGCATAGTAGCACTAACTTTACTTGAGGAGCAGAAACAATCTAACACATTAAAGAAATGCCTTTCTGCATTGCAAATATTAGTTTAATTCATTTAAAACCAATATATTTTATTTTAGAAAGATTTTATCTTAACATTGCAGAAAGTGACATTCTCTTACAGGGAAAACAGCTTTTCAGCATCTGTGGAGCTGCGGTCTCTTCTTTTACTCAGGAACACTGAAACAGTGCCACTGTGCATAGAAACGCTAAAATGAGCTGTTTGGGCATAGTAGCACAAATTTTACTTAGAAGTAGAAACAAATCTGACGCATTAAAGAAACGCCTTCCTGCACTGCAAATAATAGTTTAATTCATTTAAAACCAATATCTTTTATTTTAGCAAGCTGTTATCTTAACATTGCATAAAGTGACATTCTGTTACAAGGAAAATAGCTTTGCAACATCTGTGGAGCTGCGGTCTCTTTTTTCACTCAGGAGCACTGTTACAGTGCCGCTGTTCATAGAAACGCTAAAATAAGCTGTTTGGGCATAGTAGCACTAACTTTACTTGAGGAGCAGAAACAATCTAACACATTAAAGAAACGCCTTTCTGCATTGCAAATAATAGTTTAATTCATTTAAAACCAATATATTGTATTTTAGAAAGATTTTATCTTAACATTGCAGAAAGTGACATTCTCTTACAGGGAAAACAGCTTTTCAGCATCTGTGGAGTTGCGGTCTCTTCTTTTATTCAGGAACACTGAAACAGTGCGACTGTGCATAGAAACGCTAAAATAAGCTGTTTGGGCATAGTAGCACAAATTTTACTTAGAAGTAGAAACAAATCTGACGCATTAAAGAAACGCCTTCCTACACTGCAAAAAATAGTTTAATTCATTTGAAATCAATATCTTTTATTTTCGCAAGCTTTGATCTTAACATTGCATGAAGTGACATTCTCTTAGAGGGAAAACAGCGTTTCAGCATCAGTGGAGTTGTGGTCTCTTCTTTCACTCAGGAGCACTGTCACAGTGCCATTGTTCATAGAAACGCTAAAATAAGCTGTTTGAGCATAGTAGCACTAACTTTACTTGAGGAGCAGAAACAATCTAACAAATTACACAAACGCCTTTCTGCATTGCAAATAAAAGTTTAATTCATTTAAAACCAATATATTGTATTTTAGCAAGATTTTATCTTAACATTGCAGAAAGTGACATTCTCTTACAGGGAAAAGAGCTTTTCAGCATCTGTGGAGCTGCGGTCTCTTCTTTTACTCAGGAACACTGAAACAGTGCCACTGTGCATAGAAACGCTAAAATAAGCTGTTTGGGCATAGTAGCACAAATTTTACTAAGAAGTAGAAACAAATCTGACGCATTAAAGAAACGCCTTCCTGCACTGCAAATAAGAGTGTATTTAATCTGAAACCAATATATTTCATTTTGGTAAGCTTGTATCTTAACATTGCATAAAGTGACATTCTCTTACAGGGAAAACAGCTTTTCAGCATCTGCGGAGCTGTGGTCTCTTCCTTCACTAAGGGGCACTGAGATACTGCCACTGTGCATAGAAACGCTAAAATAAGCTGTTTGAGCATAGTAGCACTAACTTTACTTAGAAGTAGAAACAAATCTGACGCATTAAAGAAACGCCTTCCTGCACTGCAAATAATAGTTTAATTCATTTAAAACCAATATCTTTTATTTTAGCAAGCTGTTATCTTAACATTGCAGAATGTGACATTCTCTTACAGGGAAAACAGCTTTTCAGCGTGTGGGGAGCTGAGGTCTCTCCTTTCACTCAGTAGCACTGACACAATGCCACTGTTCATAGAAACACTAAAATAACCTGTTTGGGCATAGTAGCACTAACTTTACTTGAGGAGCAGAAAAAAATCTGAGGAATTAAAGAAACATCTTCCTGAACTGCAAATAAGAGTTTAATTGATTTGAAACCAATATCTTTTATTTTAGCAAGCTTTTATCTTAACATTGCAGAATGTGACATTCTCTTACAGGGAAAACAGCTTTTCAGCATCTGCGGAGCTGTGGTCTCTCCTTTCACTCAGGAACACTGACACAGTGCTACTGTTCATAGAAACGCTAAAATAACCTGTTTGGGCATAGTAGCACTAACTTTACTTGAGGAGCAGAAACAAATCTGAGGAATTAAAGAAACATCTTCCTGAACTGCAAATAAGAGTTTAATTCATTTGAAATCAATATCTTTTATTTTCGCAAGCTTTGATCTTAACATTGCATGAAGTGACATTCTCTTAGAGGGAAAACAGCGTTTCAGCATCAGTGGAGTTGTGGTCTCTTCTTTCACTCAGGAGCACTGTCACAGTGCCATTGTTCATAGAAACGCTAAAATAAGCTGTTTGAGCATAGTAGCACTAACTTTACTTGAGGAGCAGAAACAATCTAACAAATTACACAAACGCCTTTCTGCATTGCAAATAAAAGTTTATTTCATTTAAAACCAATATCTTTTATTTTAGTAGGCTTTTATCTTAACATTGCAGAATGTGACATTCTCTTACAGGGAAAACATCTTTTCAGCATCTGCGGACCTGCTGTCTCTCCTTTCACTCAGTAGCACTGACACAGTGCCACTGTTCATAGAAACGCTAAAATAAGCTGTTTGGGCATAGTAGCACAAATTTTACTAAGAAGTAGAAACAAATCTGACGCATTAAAGAAACGCCTTCCTGCACTGCAAATAAGAGTGTATTTAATCTGAAACCAATATATTTCATTTTGGTAAGCTTGTATCTTAACATTGCATAAAGTGACATTCTCTTACAGGGAAAACAGCTTTTCAGCATCTGCGGAGCTGTGGTCTCTTCCTTCACTAAGGGGCACTGAGACACTGCCACTGTGCATAGAAACGCTAAAATGAGCTGTTTGGGCATAGTAGCACAAATTTTACTTAGAAGTAGAAACAAATCTGACGCATTAAAGAAACGCCTTCCTGCACTGCAAATAACAGTTTAATTCATTTGAAACCATTATCTTTTATTTCTTTTATTTTTGCAAGCTTTTATCTTAACATTGCATAAAGTGACATTTTGTTACAAGGAAAATAGCTTTTCAACATCTGTGGAGCTGCAGTCTCTTTTTTCACTCAGGAGCACTGTTACAGTGCCGCTGTTCATAGAAACGCTAAAATAAGCTGTTTGAGCATAGTAGCACTAACTTTACTTGAGGAGTAGAAATCATCTAACACATTAAATGCCTTTCTGCATTGCAAATAAGAGTTTAATTCATTTGAAACCAATATCTTTCATTTTGGTAAGCTTTGAAGTTATCTGACGCATTAAAGAAACGCCTTCCTGCACTGCAAATAAGAGTTTAATTCATTTGAAACCAATATCTTTTATTTTAGCAAGCTTTGATCTTAACATTGCATAAAGTGACATTCTCTTACAGGGAAAACAGCTTTTCAGCGTCTGGGGAGCTGTGGTCTCTCCTTTCACTCAGGAACACTGAAACAGTGCCACTGTGCATAGAAACGCTAAAATAAGCTGTTTGAGCATAGTAGCACTAACTTTACTTGAGGAGCAGAAACAATCTAACACATTAAAGAAACGCCTTTCTGCATTGCAAATAATAGTTTAATTCATTTAAAACCAATATATTGTATTTTAGAAAGATTTTATCTTAACATTGCAGAAAGTGACATTCTCTTACAGGGAAAACAGCTTTTTAGCAGCTGTGGAGCTGCGGTATCTTCTTTTACTCAGGAACACTGAAACAGTGCCACTGTGCATAGAAACGCTAAAATAAGCTGTTTGGGCATAGTAGCACAAATTTTACTTAGAAGTAGAAACAAATCTGACGCATTAAAGTAACGCCTTCCTGCACTGCAAATAATAGTTTATTTCATTTAAAACCAATATCTTTTATTTTAGCAAGCTTTTATCTTAACATTGTAGAAATAATAGTTTAATTCATTTAAAACCAATATCTTTTATTTTAGCAAGCTTTTATCTTAACATTGCAGAATGTGACATTCTCTCACAGGGAAAACATCTTTTCAGCATCTGCGGAGCTGCGGTCTCTTCTTTTACTCAGTAGCACTGAAACAGTGCCACTGTTCATAGAAACGCTAAAATAAGCTGTTTGGGCATAGTAGCACTAACTTTACTTGAGGAGTAGAAATCATCTAACACATTAAAGATAGGCCTTCCTGCACTGCAAATAAGAGCTTAATTCATTTGAAACCATTATCTTTTATTTCTTTTATTTTTGCAAGCTTTTATCTTAGCATTGCATAAAAAGACATTCTCTTACAGAGAAAACAGCTTTTGAGCGTCTGGGGAGCTGTGGTCTCTCCTTTCACTCAGGAACACTGAAACAGTGCCACTGTGCATAGAAACGCTAAAATAAGCTTTTTGATCATAGTAGCACTAACTTTACTTGAGGAGCAGAAACAAATCTGACGCATTAAAGAAACGTTTCCTGAACTGCAAATAAGAGTTTAATTCATTTGAAACCAATATCTTTTATTTTCGCAAGCTTTTATCTTAACATTGCATAAAGTGACATTCTGTTACAAGGAAAATTACTTTTCAACATCTGTGGAGCTGCGGTCTCTTTTTTCACTCAGGAGCACTGTTACAGTGCCGCTGTTCATAGAAACGCTAAAATAAGCTGTTTGAGCATAGTAGCACTAACTTTACTTGAGGAGCAGAAACAATCTAACACATTAAAGAAACGCCTTTCTGCATTGCAAATAATAGTTTAATTCATTTAAAACCAATATATTGTATTTTAGAAAGATTTTATCTTAACATTGCAGAAAGTGACATTCTCTTACAGGGAAAACAGCTTTTCAGCATCTGTGGAGCTGCGGTCTCTTCTTTTACTAAGGAACACTGAAACAGTGCCACTGTGCATAGAAACGCTAAAATTAGCTGTTTGGGCATAGTAGCACTAACTTTACTTGAGGAGTAGAAATCATCTAACACATTAAAGAAAGGCCTTCCTGCACTGCAAATAAGAGTTTAATTCATTTAAAACCAATATCTTTTATTTTAGCAAGCTGTTATCTTAACATTGCAGAATGTGACATTCTCTTACAGGGAAAACAGCTTTTCAGCGTCTGGGGAGCTGTGGTCTCTCCTTTTACTCAGTAGCACTGACACAGTGCCACTGTTCATAGAAACGCTAAAATAACTTGTTTGGGCATAGCAGCACTAACTTTACTTGAGAAGCAGAAACAAATCTGACGCATTAAAGAAACGTTTTCCTGAACTGCAAATAAGAGTTTAATTCATTTGAAACCAATATCTTTTCTTTTCGCAAGCTTTTATCTTAACATTGCATAAAGTGACATTCTGTTACAAGGAAAATAGCTTTTCAACATCTGTGGAGCTGCGGTCTCTTTTTTCACTCAGGAGCACTGTTACAGTGCCGCTGTTCATAGAAACGCTAAAATAAGCTGTTTGAGCATAGTAGCACTAACTTTACTTGAGGAGCAGAAACAATCTAACACATTAAAGAAACGCCTTTCTGCATTGCAAATAATAGTTTAATTCATTTAAAACCAATATATTGTATTTTAGAAAGATTTTATCTTAACATTGCAGAAAGTGACATTCTCTTACAGGGAAAACAGCTTTTCAGCATCTGTGGAGCTGCGGTCTCTTCTTTTACTCAGGAACACTGAAACAGTGCCACTGTGCA
Source organism: Spinibarbus caldwelli (assembly GCA_039654775.1). Lineage (NCBI taxonomy): Eukaryota > Metazoa > Chordata > Actinopteri > Cypriniformes > Cyprinidae > Spinibarbus > Spinibarbus caldwelli. The sequence goes on along the minus strand of JBCAMP010000204.1, from coordinate 93,469 downwards.
TAGAAACGCTAAAATAAGCTGTTTGGGCATAGTAGCACTAACTTTACTTGAGGAGTAGAAATCATCTAACACATTAAAGAAAGGCCTTCCTGCACTGCAAATAAGAGTTTAATTCATTTAAAACCAATATCTTTTATTTTAGCAAGCTGTTATCTTAACATTGCAGAATGTGACATTCTCTTACAGGGAAAACAGCTTTTCAGCGTCTGGGGAGCTGAGGTCTCTCCTGTCACTCAGTAGCACTGACACAGTGCCACTGTTCATAGAAACGCTAAAATAACCTGTTTGGGCATAGTAGCACTAAATTTACTTGAGAAGCAGAAACAAATCTGACGCATTAAAGAAACGTTTTCCTGAACTGCAAATAAGAGTTTAATTCATTTGAAACCAATATCTTTTCTTTTCGCAAGCTTTTATCTTAACATTGCATAAAGTGACATTCTGTTACAAGGAAAATAGCTTTTCAACATCTGTGGAGCTGCGGTCTCTTTTTTCACTCAGGAGCACTGTTACAGTGCCGCTGTTCATAGAAACGCTAAAATAAGCTGTTTGAGCATAGTAGCACTAACTTTACTTGAGGAGTAGAAACAATCTAACACATTAAAGAAACGCCTTTCTGCATTGCAAATAATAGTTTAATTCATTTAAAACCAATATATTTTATTTTAGCAAGCTTTTATCTTAACATTGCAGAAAGTGACATTCTCTTACAGGGAAAACAGCTTTTCAGCATCTGCGGAGCTGCGGTCTCTCCTTTCACTCAGGAACACTGACACAATGCCACTGTTCATAGAAACACTAAAATAACCTGTTTGGGCATAGTAGCACTAACTTTACTTGAGGAGCAGAAACAAATCTGAGGAATTAAAGAAACATCTTCCTGAACTGCAAATAAGAGTTTAATTGATTTGAAACCAATATCTTTTATTTTAGCAAGCTTTTATCTTAACATTGCAGAATGTGACATTCTCTTACAGGGAAAACAGCTTTTCAGCATCTGCGGAGCTGCGGTCTCTCCTTTCACTCAGGAACACTGACACAGTGCTACTGTTCATAGAAACGCTAAAATAACCTGTTTGGGCATAGTAGCACTAACTTTACTTGAGGAGCAGAAACAAATCTGAGGAATTAAAGAAACATCTTCCTGAACTGCAAATAAGAGTTTAATTCATTTGAAATCAATATCTTTTATTTTCGCAAGCTTTGATCTTAACATTGCAGAATGTGACATTCTCTTACAGGGAAAACAGCTTTTCAGCATCTGCGGAGCTGCGGTCTCTCCTTTCACTCAGGAACACTGACACAGTGCCATTGTTCATAGAAACGCTAAAATAAGCTGTTTGAGCATAGTAGCACTAACTTTACTTGAGGAGCAGAAACAATCTAACAAATTACACAAACGCCTTTCTGCATTGCAAATAAAAGTTTAATTCATTTAAAACCAATATATTGTATTTTAGCAAGATTTTATCTTAACATTGCAGAAAGTGACATTCTCTTACAGGGAAAAGAGCTTTTCAGCATCTGTGGAGCTGCGGTCTCTTCTTTTACTCAGGAACACTGAAACAGTGCCACTGTGCATAGAAACGCTAAAATAAGCTGTTTGGGCATAGTAGCACAAATTTTACTAAGAAGTAGAAACAAATCTGACGCATTAAAGAAACGCCTTCCTGCACTGCAAATAAGAGTGTATTTAATCTGAAACCAATATATTTCATTTTGGTAAGCTTGTATCTTAACATTGCATGAAGTGACATTCTCTTACAGGGAAAACAGCTTTTCAGCATCTGCGGAGCTGTGGTCTCTTCCTTCACTAAGGGGCACTGAGACACTGCCACTGTGCATAGAAACGCTAAAATAAGCTGTTTGAGCATAGTAGCACTAACTTTACTTAGAAGTAGAAACAAATCTGACGCATTAAAGAAACGCCTTCCTGCACTGCAAATAATAGTTTAATTCATTTAAAACCAATATCTTTTATTTTAGCAAGCTGTTATCTTAACATTGCAGAATGTGACATTCTCTTACAGGGAAAACAGCTTTTCAGCGTCTGGGGAGCTGAGGTCTCTCCTTTCACTCAGTAGCACTGACACAATGCCACTGTTCATAGAAACACTAAAATAACCTGTTTGGGCATAGTAGCACTAACTTTACTTGAGGAGCAGAAACAAATCTGAGGAATTAAAGAAACATCTTCCTGAACTGCAAATAAGAGTTTAATTCATTTGAAATCAATATCTTTTATTTTCGCAAGCTTTGATCTTAACATTGCATGAAGTGACATTCTCTTAGAGGGAAAACAGCGTTTCAGCATCAGTGGAGTTGTGGTCTCTTCTTTCACTCAGGAGCACTGTCACAGTGCCATTGTTCATAGAAACGCTAAAATAAGCTGTTTGAGCATAGTAGCACTAACTTTACTTGAGGAGCAGAAACAATCTAACAAATTACACAAACGCCTTTCTGCATTGCAAATAAAAGTTTAATTCATTTAAAACCAATATATTGTATTTTAGCAAGATTTTATCTTAACATTGCAGAAAGTGACATTCTCTTACAGGGAAAAGAGCTTTTCAGCATCTGTGGAGCTGCGGTCTCTTCTTTTACTCAGGAACACTGAAACAGTGCCACTGTGCATAGAAACGCTAAAATAAGCTGTTTGGGCATAGTAGCACAAATTTTACTTAGAAGTAGAAACAAATCTGACGCATTAAAGAAACGCCTTCCTGCACTGCAAATAATAGTTTAATTCATTTAAAACCAATATCTTTTATTTTAGCAAGCTGTTATCTTAACATTGCAGAATGTGACATTCTCTTACAGGGAAAACAGCTTTTCAGCGTCTGGGGAGCTGTGGTCTCTCTTTTCACTCAGTAGCACTGACACAGTGCCACTGTTCATAGAAACGCTAAAATAAGCTGTTTGGGCATAGTAGCACTAACTTTACTTGAGAAGCAGAAACAAATCTGACGCATTAAAGAAACGTCTTCCTGAACTGCAAATAAGAGTTTAATTCATTTGAAACCAATATCTTTTATTTTAGCAAGCTTTGATCTTAACATTGCTTAAAGTGACATTCTCTTACAGGGAAAACAGCTTTTCAGCGTCTGTGGAGCTGCGGTCTCTCCTTTCACTCAGGAACACTGAAACAGTGCCACTGTGCATAGAAACGCTAAAATAAGCTGTTTGGGCATAGTAGCACTAACTTTACTTGAGGAGTAGAAATCATCTAACACATTAAAGAAACGCCTTCCTGCACTGCAAATAATAGTTTATTTCATTTAAAACCAAAATCTTTTATTTTAGCAAGCTTTGAACTTAACATTGCAGAAAGTGACATTCTCATACAGGGAAAACAGCTTTTCAGCATCTGCAGAGCTGCGTTCTCTTCCTTCACTAAGGGGCACTGAGACACTGCCACTGTGCATAGAAACGCTAAAATAAGCTGTTTGGGCATAGTAGCATAAATTTTACTTAGAAGTAGAAACAAATCTGACGCATTAAAGAAACGCCTTCCTGCACTGCAAATAATAGTTTAATTCATTTAAAACCAAAATCTTTTATTTTAGCAAGCTGTTATCTTAACATTGCATAAAGTGACATTCTGTTACAAGGAAAATAGCTTTCCAACATCTGTGGAGCTGCGGTCTCTTTTTTCACTCAGGAACACTGTTACAGTGCCGCTGTTCATAGAAACGCTAAAATAAGCTGTTTGAGCATAGTAGCACTAACTTTACTTGAGGAGCAGAAACAATCTAACACATTAAAGAAACGCCTTTCTGCATTGCAAATAATAGTTTAATTCATTTAAAACCAATATATTGTATTTTAGAAAGATTTTATCTTAACATTGCAGAAAGTGACATTCTCTTACAGGGAAAAGAGCTTTTCAGCATCTGTGGAGCTGCGGTCTCTTCTTTTACTCAGGAACACTGAAACAGTGCCACTGTGCATAGAAACGCTAAAATAAGCTGTTTGGGCATAGTAGCACAAATTTTACTTAGAAGTAGAAACAAATCTGACGCATTAAAGAAACGCCTTCCTGCACTGCAAATAATAGTTTAATTCATTTAAAACCAATATCTTTTATTTTAGCAAGCTGTTATCTTAACATTGCAGAATGTGACATTCTCTTACAGGGAAAACAGCTTTTCAGCGTCTGGGGAGCTGTGGTCTCTCTTTTCACTCAGTAGCACTGACACAGTGCCACTGTTCATAGAAACGCTAAAATAAGCTGTTTGGGCATAGTAGCACTAACTTTACTTGAGAAGCAGAAACAAATCTGACGCATTAAAGAAACGTCTTCCTGAACTGCAAATAAGAGTTTAATTCATTTGAAACCAATATCTTTTATTTTAGCAAGCTTTGATCTTAACATTGCTTAAAGTGACATTCTCTTACAGGGAAAACAGCTTTTCAGCGTCTGGGGAGCTGCGGTCTCTCCTTTCACTCAGGAACACTGAAACAGTGCCACTGTGCATAGAAACGCTAAAATAAGCTGTTTGGGCATAGTAGCACTAACTTTACTTGAGGAGTAGAAATCATCTAACACATTAAAGAAACGCCTTCCTGCACTGCAAATAATAGTTTATTTCATTTAAAACCAAAATCTTTTATTTTAGCAAGCTTTGAACTTAACATTGCAGAAAGTGACATTCTCATACAGGGAAAACAGCTTTTCAGCATCTGTGGAGCTGCGGTCTCTTTTTTCACTCAGGAACACTGTTACAGTGCCGCTGTTCATAGAAACGCTAAAATAAGCTGTTTGAGCATAGTAGCACTAACTTTACTTGAGGAGCAGAAACAATCTAACACATTAAAGAAACGCCTTTCTGCATTGCAAATAATAGTTTAATTCATTTAAAACCAATATATTGTATTTTAGAAAGATTTTATCTTAACATTGCAGAATGTGACATTCTCTTACAGGGAAAACAGCTTTTCAGCGTCTGGGGAGCTGTGGTCTCTCCATTTACTCAGTAGCACTGACACAGTGCCACTGTTCATAGAAACGCTAAAATAACTTGTTTGGGCATAGCAGCACTAACTTTACTTGAGAAGCAGAAACAAATCTGACGCATTAAAGAAACGTTTTCCTGAACTGCAAATAAGTGTTTAATTCATTTGAAACCAATATCTTTTATTTTCGCAAGCTTTTATCTTAACATTGCATAAAGTGACATTCTGTTACAAGGAAAATAGCTTTCCAACATCTGTGGAGCTGCGGTCTCTCCTTTCACTCAGGAACACTGAAACAGTGCCACTGTGCATAGAAACGTTAAAATGAGCTGTTTGGGCATAGTAGCACAAATTTTACTTAGAAGTAGAAACAAATCTGACGCATTAAAGAAACGCCTTCCTGCACTGCAAATAACAGTTTAATTCATTTGAAACCATTATCTTTTATTTCTTTTATTTTTGCAAGCTTTTATCTTAACATTGCATAAAGTGACATTCTGTTACAAGGAAAATAGCTTTTCAACATCTGTGGAGCCGCGGTCTCTTTTTTCACTCAGGAGCACTGTTACAGTGCCGCTGTTCATAGAAACGCTAAAATAAGCTGTTTGAGCATAGTAGCACTAACTTTACTTGAGGAGTAGAAATCATCTAACACATTAAAGAAACGCCTTTCTGCATTGCAAATAAGAGTTTAATTCATTTGAAACCAATATCTTTCATTTTGGTAAGCTTTGAACTTATCTGACGCATTAAAGAAACGCCTTCCTGCACTGCAAATAATAGTTTAATTCATTTAAAACCAATATCTTTTATTTTAGCAAGCTGTTATCTTAACATTGCAGAATGTGACATTCTCTTACAGGGAAAACATCTTTTCAGCATCTGCGCAGCTGCTGTCTCTCCTTTCACTCAGTAGCACTGACACAGTGCCACTGTTCATAGAAACGCTAAAATAAGCTGTTTGGGCAAAGTAGCACTAACTTTACTTGAGAAGCAGAAACAAATCTGACGCATTAAAGAAACGTCTTCCTGAACTGCAAATAAGAGTTTAATTCATTTGAAACCATTATCTTTTATTTCTTTTATTTTTGCAAGCTTTTATCTTAACATTGCATAAAGTGACATTCTGTTACAAGGAAAATTACTTTTCAACATCTGTGGAGCTGCGGTCTCTTTTTTCACTCAGGAGCACTGTTACAGTGCCGCTGTTCATAGAAACGCTAAAATAAGCTGTTTGAGCATAGTAGCACTAACTTTACTTGAGGAGCAGAAACAATCTAACACATTAAAGAAACGCCTTTCTGCATTGCAAATAATAGTTTAATTCATTTAAAACCAATATATTGTATTTTAGAAAGATTTTATCTTAACATTGCAGAAAGTGACATTCCCTTACAGGGAAAACAGCTTTTCAGCATCTGTGGAGCTGCGGTCTCTTCTTTTACTCAGGAACACTGAAACAGTGCCACTGTGCATAGAAACGCTAAAATTAGCTGTTTGGGCATAGTAGCACTAACTTTACTTGAGGAGTAGAAATCATCTAACACATTAAAGAAAGGCCTTCCTGCACTGCAAATAAGAGTTTAATTCATTTAAAACCAATATCTTTTATTTTAGCAAGCGTTGATCTTAACATTGCATAAAGTGACATTCTCTTACAGGGAAAACAGCTTTTCAGCGTCTGGGGAGCTGTGGTCTCTCCTTTCACTCAGGAACACTGAAACAGTGCCACTGTGCATAGAAACGCTAAAATAAGCTGTTTGGGCATAGTAGCACTAACTTTACTTGAGGAGTAGAAATCATCTAACACATTAAAGAAAGGCCTTCCTGCACTGCAAATAAGAGTTTAATTCATTTAAAACCAATATCTTTTATTTTAGCAAGCTGTTATCTTAACATTGCAGAATGTGACATTCTCTTACAGGGAAAACAGCTTTTCAGCGTCTGGGGAGCTGAGGTCTCTCCTTTCACTCAGTAGCACTGACACAGTGCCACTGTTCATAGAAACGCTAAAATAACCTGTTTGGGCATAGTAGCACTAAATTTATTTGAGAAGCAGAAACAAATCTGACGCATTAAAGAAACGTTTTCCTGAACTGCAAATAAGAGTTTAATTCATTTGAAACCAATATCTTTTCTTTTCGCAAGCTTTTATCTTAACATTGCATAAAGTGACATTCTGTTACAAGGAAAATAGCTTTTCAACATCTGTGGAGCTGCGGTCTCTTTTTTCACTCAGGAGCACTGTTACAGTGCCGCTGTTCATAGAAACGCTAAAATAAGCTGTTTGAGCATAGTAGCACTAACTTTACTTGAGGAGTAGAAACAATCTAACACATTAAAGAAACGCCTTTCTGCATTGCAAATAATAGGTTAATTCATTTAAAACCAATATATTTTATTTTAGCAAGCTTTTATCTTAACATTGCAGAAAGTGACATTCTCTTACAGGGAAAACAGCTTTTCAGCATCTGCGGAGCTGCGGTCTCTCCTTTCACTCAGGAACACTGACACAATGCCACTGTGCATAGAAACGCTAAAATTAGCTGTTTGGGCATAGTAGCACTAACTTTACTTGAGGAGTAGAAATCATCTAACACATTAAAGAAAGGCCTTCCTGCACTGCAAATAAGAGTTTAATTCATTTAAAACCAATATCTTTTATTTTAGCAAGCTGTTATCTTAACATTGCAGAATGTGACATTCTCTTACAGGGAAAACAGCTTTTCAGCGTCTGGGGAGCTGTGGTCTCTCCTTTTACTCAGTAGCACTGACACAGTGCCACTGTTCATAGAAACGCTAAAATAACTTGTTTGGGCATAGCAGCACTAACTTTACTTGAGAAGCAGAAACAAATCTGACGCATTAAAGAAACGTTTTCCTGAACTGCAAATAAGTGTTTAATTCATTTGAAACCAATATCTTTTATTTTCGCAAGCTTTTATCTTAACATTGCATAAAGTGACATTCTGTTACAAGGAAAATAGCTTTCCAACATCTGTGGAGCTGCGGTCTCTCCTTTCACTCAGGAACACTGAAACAGTGCCACTGTGCATAGAAACGCTAAAATGAGCTGTTTGGGCATAGTAGCACAAATTTTACTTAGAAGTAGAAACAAATCTGACGCATTAAAGAAACGCCTTCCTGCACTGCAAATAACAGTTTAATTCATTTGAAACCATTATCTTTTATTTCTTTTATTTTTGCAACCTTTTATCTTAACATTGCATAAAGTGACATTCTGTTACAAGGAAAATAGCTTTTCAACATCTGTGGAGCTGCGGTCTCTTTTTTCACTCAGGAGCACTGTTACAGTGCCGCTGTTCATAGAAACGCTAAAATAAGCTGTTTGAGCATAGTAGCACTAACTTTACTTGAGGAGTAGAAATCATCTAACACATTAAAGAAACGCCTTTCTGCATTGCAAATAAGAGTTTAATTCCTTTGAAACAAATATCTTTCATTTTGGTAAGCTTTGAACTTATCTGACGCATTAAAGAAACGCCTTCCTGCACTGCAAATAATAGTTTAATTCATTTAAAACCAATATCTTTTATTTTAGCAAGCTGTTATCTTAACATTGCAGAATGTGACATTCTCTTACAGGGAAAACAGCTTTTCAGCGTCTGGGGAGCTGTGGTCTCTCCTTTCACTCAGTAGCACTGACACAGTGCCACTGTTCATAGAAACGCTAAAATAAGCTGTTTGGGCAAAGTAGCACTAACTTTACTTGAGAAGCAGAAACAAATCTGACGCATTAAAGAAACGTCTTCCTGAACTGCAAATAAGAGTTTAATTCATTTGAAACCAATATCTTTTATTTTAGCAAGCTTTGATCTTAACATTGCATAAAGTGACATTCTATTACAGGGAAAACAGCTTTTCAGCGTCTGGGGACCTGTGGTCTCTCCTTTCACTCAGGAACACTGAAACAGTGCCACTGTTCATAGAAACGCTAAAATAAGCTGTTTGGGCATAGTAGCACTAAATTTACTTGAGAAGCAGAAACAAATCTGACGCATTAAAGAAACGTTTTCCTGAACTGCAAATAAGAGTTTAATTCATTTGAAACCAATATCTTTTCTTTTCGCAAGCTTTTATCTTAACATTGCATAAAGTGACATTCTGTTACAAGGAAAATAGCTTTTCAACATCTGTGGAGCTGCGGTCTCTTTTTTCACTCAGGAGCACTGTTACAGTGCCGCTGTTCATAGAAACGCTAAAATAAGCTGTTTGAGCATAGTAGCACTAACTTTACTTGAGGAGCAGAAACAATCTAACACATTAAAGAAACGCCTTTCTGCATTGCAAATAATAGTTTAATTCATTTAAAACCAATATATTGTATTTTAGAAAGATTTTATCTTAACATTGCAGAAAGTGACATTCTCTTACAGGGAAAACAGCTTTTCAGCATCTGTGGAGCTGCGGTCTCTTCTTTTACTCAGGAACACTGAAACAGTGCCACTGTGCATAGAAACGCTAAAATAAGCTGTTTGGGCATAGTAGCACTAACTTTACTTGAGGAGTAGAAATCATCTAACACATTAAAGAAAGGCCTTCCTGCACTGCAAATAAGAGTTTAATTCATTTAAAACCAATATCTTTTATTTTAGCAAGCTGTTATCTTAACATTGCAGAATGTGACATTCTCTTACAGGGAAAACAGCTTTTCAGCGTCTGGGGAGCTGAGGTCTCTCCTGTCACTCAGTAGCACTGACACAGTGCCACTGTTCATAGAAACGCTAAAATAACCTGTTTGGGCATAGTAGCACTAAATTTACTTGAGAAGCAGAAACAAATCTGACGCATTAAAGAAACGTTTTCCTGAACTGCAAATAAGAGTTTAATCCATTTGAAACCAATATCTTTTCTTTTCGCAAGCTTTTATCTTAACATTGCATAAAGTGACATTCTGTTACAAGGAAAATAGCTTTTCAACATCTGTGGAGCTGCGGTCTCTTTTTTCACTCAGGAGCACTGTTACAGTGCCGCTGTTCATAGAAACGCTAAAATAAGCTGTTTGAGCATAGTAGCACTAACTTTACTTGAGGAGTAGAAACAATCTAACACATTAAAGAAACGCCTTTCTGCATTGCAAATAATAGTTTAATTCATTTAAAACCAATATATTTTATTTTAGCAAGCTTTTATCTTAACATTGCAGAAAGTGACATTCTCTTACAGGGAAAACAGCTTTTCAGCATCTGCGGAGCTGCGGTCTCTCCTTTCACTCAGGAACACTGACACAATGCCACTGTTCATAGAAACACTAAAATAACCTGTTTGGGCATAGTAGCACTAACTTTACTTGAGGAGCAGAAACAAATCTGAGGAATTAAAGAAACATCTTCCTGAACTGCAAATAAGAGTTTAATTGATTTGAAACCAATATCTTTTATTTTAGCAAGCTTTTATCTTAACATTGCAGAATGTGACATTCTCTTACAGGGAAAACAGCTTTTCAGCATCTGCGGAGCTGCGGTCTCTCCTTTCACTCAGGAACACTGACACAGTGCTACTGTTCATAGAAACGCTAAAATAACCTGTTTGGGCATAGTAGCACTAACTTTACTTGAGGAGCAGAAACAAATCTGAGGAATTAAAGAAACATCTTCCTGAACTGCAAATAAGAGTTTAATTCATTTGAAATCAATATCTTTTATTTTCGCAAGCTTTGATCTTAACATTGCAGAATGTGACATTCTCTTACAGGGAAAACAGCTTTTCAGCATCTGCGGAGCTGCGGTCTCTCCTTTCACTCAGGAACACTGACACAGTGCTACTGTTCATAGAAACGCTAAAATAACCTGTTTGGGCATAGTAGCACTAACTTTACTTGAGGAGCAGAAACAAATCTGAGGAATTAAAGAAACATCTTCCTGAACTGCAAATAAGAGTTTAATTCATTTGAAATCAATATCTTTTATTTTCGCAAGCTTTGATCTTAACATTGCATGAAGTGACATTCTCTTAGAGGGAAAACAGCGTTTCAGCATCAGTGGAGTTGTGGTCTCTTCTTTCACTCAGGAGCACTGTCACAGTGCCATTGTTCATAGAAACGCTAAAATAAGCTGTTTGAGCATAGTAGCACTAACTTTACTTGAGGAGCAGAAACAATCTAACAAATTACACAAACGCCTTTCTGCATTGCAAATAAAAGTTTAATTCATTTAAAACCAATATATTGTATTTTAGCAAGATTTTATCTTAACATTGCAGAAAGTGACATTCTCTTACAGGGAAAAGAGCTTTTCAGCATCTGTGGAGCTGCGGTCTCTTCTTTTACTCAGGAACACTGAAACAGTGCCACTGTGCATAGAAACGCTAAAATAAGCTGTTTGGGCATAGTAGCACAAATTTTACTAAGAAGTAGAAACAAATCTGACGCATTAAAGAAACGCCTTCCTGCACTGCAAATAATAGTTTAATTCATTTAAAACCAATATATTGTATTTTAGAAAGATTTTATCTTAACATTGCAGAATGTGACATTCTCTTACAGGGAAAACAGCTTTTCAGCGTCTGGGGAGCTGTGGTCTCTCCATTTACTCAGTAGCACTGACACAGTGCCACTGTTCATAGAAACGCTAAAATAACTTGTTTGGGCATAGCAGCACTAACTTTACTTGAGAAGCAGAAACAAATCTGACGCATTAAAGAAACGTTTTCCTGAACTGCAAATAAGTGTTTAATTCATTTGAAACCAATATCTTTTATTTTCGCAAGCTTTTATCTTAACATTGCATAAAGTGACATTCTGTTACAAGGAAAATAGCTTTCCAACATCTGTGGAGCTGCGGTCTCTCCTTTCACTCAGGAACACTGAAACAGTGCCACTGTGCATAGAAACGTTAAAATGAGCTGTTTGGGCATAGTAGCACAAATTTTACTTAGAAGTAGAAACAAATCTGACGCATTAAAGAAACGCCTTCCTGCACTGCAAATAACAGTTTAATTCATTTGAAACCATTATCTTTTATTTCTTTTATTTTTGCAAGCTTTTATCTTAACATTGCATAAAGTGACATTCTGTTACAAGGAAAATAGCTTTTCAACATCTGTGGAGCCGCGGTCTCTTTTTTCACTCAGGAGCACTGTTACAGTGCCGCTGTTCATAGAAACGCTAAAATAAGCTGTTTGAGCATAGTAGCACTAACTTTACTTGAGGAGTAGAAATCATCTAACACATTAAAGAAACGCCTTTCTGCATTGCAAATAAGAGTTTAATTCATTTGAAACCAATATCTTTCATTTTGGTAAGCTTTGAACTTATCTGACGCATTAAAGAAACGCCTTCCTGCACTGCAAATAATAGTTTAATTCATTTAAAACCAATATCTTTTATTTTAGCAAGCTGTTATCTTAACATTGCAGAATGTGACATTCTCTTACAGGGAAAACATCTTTTCAGCATCTGCGCAGCTGCTGTCTCTCCTTTCACTCAGTAGCACTGACACAGTGCCACTGTTCATAGAAACGCTAAAATAAGCTGTTTGGGCAAAGTAGCACTAACTTTACTTGAGAAGCAGAAACAAATCTGACGCATTAAAGAAACGTCTTCCTGAACTGCAAATAAGAGTTTAATTCATTTGAAACCATTATCTTTTATTTCTTTTATTTTTGCAAGCTTTTATCTTAACATTGCATAAAGTGACATTCTGTTACAAGGAAAATTACTTTTCAACATCTGTGGAGCTGCGGTCTCTTTTTTCACTCAGGAGCACTGTTACAGTGCCGCTGTTCATAGAAACGCTAAAATAAGCTGTTTGAGCATAGTAGCACTAACTTTACTTGAGGAGCAGAAACAATCTAACACATTAAAGAAACGCCTTTCTGCATTGCAAATAATAGTTTAATTCATTTAAAACCAATATATTGTATTTTAGAAAGATTTTATCTTAACATTGCAGAAAGTGACATTCCCTTACAGGGAAAACAGCTTTTCAGCATCTGTGGAGCTGCGGTCTCTTCTTTTACTCAGGAACACTGAAACAGTGCCACTGTGCATAGAAACGCTAAAATTAGCTGTTTGGGCATAGTAGCACTAACTTTACTTGAGGAGTAGAAATCATCTAACACATTAAAGAAAGGCCTTCCTGCACTGCAAATAAGAGTTTAATTCATTTAAAACCAATATCTTTTATTTTAGCAAGCGTTGATCTTAACATTGCATAAAGTGACATTCTCTTACAGGGAAAACAGCTTTTCAGCGTCTGGGGAGCTGTGGTCTCTCCTTTCACTCAGGAACACTGAAACAGTGCCACTGTGCATAGAAACGCTAAAATAAGCTGTTTGGGCATAGTAGCACTAACTTTACTTGAGGAGTAGAAATCATCTAACACATTAAAGAAAGGCCTTCCTGCACTGCAAATAAGAGTTTAATTCATTTAAAACCAATATCTTTTATTTTAGCAAGCTGTTATCTTAACATTGCAGAATGTGACATTCTCTTACAGGGAAAACAGCTTTTCAGCGTCTGGGGAGCTGAGGTCTCTCCTTTCACTCAGTAGCACTGACACAGTGCCACTGTTCATAGAAACGCTAAAATAACCTGTTTGGGCATAGTAGCACTAAATTTATTTGAGAAGCAGAAACAAATCTGACGCATTAAAGAAACGTTTTCCTGAACTGCAAATAAGAGTTTAATTCATTTGAAACCAATATCTTTTCTTTTCGCAAGCTTTTATCTTAACATTGCATAAAGTGACATTCTGTTACAAGGAAAATAGCTTTTCAACATCTGTGGAGCTGCGGTCTCTTTTTTCACTCAGGAGCACTGTTACAGTGCCGCTGTTCATAGAAACGCTAAAATAAGCTGTTTGAGCATAGTAGCACTAACTTTACTTGAGGAGTAGAAACAATCTAACACATTAAAGAAACGCCTTTCTGCATTGCAAATAATAGGTTAATTCATTTAAAACCAATATATTTTATTTTAGCAAGCTTTTATCTTAACATTGCAGAAAGTGACATTCTTTTACAGGGAAAACAGCTTTTCAGCATCTGCGGAGCTGCGGTCTCTCCTTTCACTCAGGAACACTGACACAATGCCACTGTTCATAGAAACGCTAAAATAACCTGTTTGGGCATAGTAGCACTAACTTTACTTGAGGAGCAGAAACAAATCTGAGGAATTAAAGAAACATCTTCCTGAACTGCAAATAAGAGTTTAATTGATTTGAAACCAATATCTTTTATTTTAGCAAGCTTTTATCTTAACATTGCAGAATGTGACATTCTCTTACAGGGAAAACAGCTTTTCAGCATCTGCGGAGCTGCGGTCTCTCCTTTCACTCAGGAACACTGACACAGTGCTACTGTTCATAGAAACGCTAAAATAACCTGTTTGGGCATAGTAGCACTAACTTTACTTGAGGAGCAGAAACAAATCTGAGGAATTAAAGAAACATCTTCCTGAACTGCAAATAAGAGTTTAATTCATTTGAAATCAATATCTTTTATTTTCGCAAGCTTTGATCTTAACATTGCAGAATGTGACATTCTCTTACAGGGAAAACAGCTTTTCAGCATCTGCGGAGCTGCGGTCTCTCCTTTCACTCAGGAACACTGACACAGTGCTACTGTTCATAGAAACGCTAAAATAACCTGTTTGGGCATAGTAGCACTAACTTTACTTGAGGAGCAGAAACAAATCTGAGGAATTAAAGAAACATCTTCCTGAACTGCAAATAAGAGTTTAATTCATTTGAAATCAATATCTTTTATTTTCGCAAGCTTTGATCTTAACATTGCATGAAGTGACATTCTCTTAGAGGAAAAACAGCGTTTCAGCATCAGTGGAGTTGTGGTCTCTTCTTTCACTCAGGAGCACTGTCACAGTGCCATTGTTCATAAAAACGCTAAAATAAGCTGTTTGAGCATAGTAGCACTAACTTTACTTGAGGAGCAGAAACAATCTAACAAATTACACAAACGCCTTTCTGCATTGCAAATAAAAGTTTAATTCATTTAAAACCAATATATTGTATTTTAGCAAGATTTTATCTTAACATTGCAGAAAGTGACATTCTCTTACAGGGAAAAGAGCTTTTCAGCATCTGTGGAGCTGCGGTCTCTTCTTTTACTCAGGAACACTGAAACAGTGCCACTGTGCATAGAAACGCTAAAATAAGCTGTTTGGGCATAGTAGCACAAATTTTACTAAGAAGTAGAAACAAATCTGATGCATTAAAGAAACGCGTTCCTGCACTGCAAATAAGAGTGTATTTAATCTGAAACCAATATATTTCATTTTGGTAAGCTTGTATCTTAACATTGCATAAAGTGACATTCTCTTACAGGGAAAACAGCTTTTCAGCATCTGCGGAGCTGTGGTCTCTTCCTTCACTAAGGGGCACTGAGACACTGCCACTGTGCATAGAAACGCTAAAATAAGCTGTTTGAGCATAGTAGCACTAACTTTACTTGAGGAGCAGAAACAATCTAACACATTAAAGAAACGCCTTTCTGCATTGCAAATAAAAGTTTAATTCATTTGAAACCAATATCTTTTATTTTAGCAAGCTTTTATCTTAGCATTGCATAAAAAGACATTCTCTTACAGAGAAAACAGCTTTTGAGCGTCTGAGGAGCTGTGGTCTCTCCTTTCACTCAGGAACACTGAAACAGTGCCACTGTGCATAGAAACGCTAAAATGAGCTGTTTGGGCATAGTAGCACAAATTTTACTTAGAAGTAGAAACAAATCTGACGCATTAAAGAAACGCCTTCCTGCACTGCAAATAACAGTTTAATTCATTTGAAACCATTATCTTTTATTTCTTTTATTTTTGCAAGCTTTTATCTTAACATTGCATAAAGTGACATTCTGTTACAAGGAAAATAGCTTTTCAACATCTGTGGAGCTGCGGTCTCTTTTTTCACTCAAAAGCACTGTTACAGTGCCGCTGTTCATAGAAACGCTAAAATAAGCTTTTTGAGCATAGTAGCACTAACTTTACTTGAGGAGCAGAAACAAATCTGACGCATTAAAGAAACGTTTCCTGAACTGCAAATAAGAGTTTAATTCATTTGAAACCAATATCTTTTATTTTCGCAAGCTTTTATCTTAACATTGCATAAAGTGACATTCTGTTACAAGGAAAATTACTTTTCAACATCTGTGGAGCTGCGGTCTCTTTTTTCACTCAGGAGCACTGTTACAGTGCCGCTGTTCATAGAAACGCTAAAATAAGCTGTTTGAGCATAGTAGCACTAACTTTACTTGAGGAGCAGAAACAATCTAACACATTAAAGAAACGCCTTTCTGCATTGCAAATAATAGTTTAATTCATTTAAAACCAATATATTGTATTTTAGAAAGATTTTATCTTAACATTGCAGAAAGTGACATTCCCTTACAGGGAAAACAGCTTTTCAGCATCTGTGGAGCTGCGGTCTCTTCTTTTACTCAGGAACACTGAAACAGTGCCACTGTGCATAGAAACGCTAAAATTAGGTGTTTGGGCATAGTAGCACTAACTTTACTTGAGGAGTAGAAATCATCTAACACATTAAAGAAAGGCCTTCCTGCACTGCAAATAAGAGTTTAATTCATTTAAAACCAATATCTTTTATTTTAGCAAGCGTTGATCTTAACATTGCATAAAGTGACATTCTCTTACAGGGAAAACAGCTTTTCAGCGTCTGGGGAGCTGTGGTCTCTCCTTTCACTCAGGAACACTGAAACAGTGCCACTGTGCATAGAAACGCTAAAATAAGCTGTTTGGGCATAGTAGCACAAATTTTACTAAGAAGTAGAAACAAATCTGACGCATTAAAGAAACGCCTTCCTGCACTGCAAATAAGAGTGTATTTAATCTGAAACCAATATATTTCATTTTGGTAAGCTTGTATCTTAACATTGCATAAAGTGACATTCTCTTACAGGGAAAACAGCTTTTCAGCATCTGCGGAGCTGTGGTCTCTTCCTTCACTAAGGGGCACTGAGACACTGCCACTGTGCATAGAAACGCTAAAATAAGCTGTTTGAGCATAGTAGCACTAACTTTACTTAGAAGTAGAAACAAATCTGACGCATTAAAGAAACGCCTTCCTGCACTGCAAATAATAGTTTAATTCATTTAAAACCAATATCTTTTATTTTAGCAAGCTGTTATCTTAACATTGCAGAATGTGACATTCTCTTACAGGGAAAACAGCTTTTCAGCGTCTGGGGAGCTGAGGTCTCTCCTTTCACTCAGTAGCACTGACACAATGCCACTGTTCATAGAAACACTAAAATAACCTGTTTGGGCATAGTAGCACTAACTTTACTTGAGGAGCAGAAACAAATCTGAGGAATTAAAGAAACATCTTCCTGAACTGCAAATAAGAGTTTAATTCATTTGAAACCAATATCTTTTATTTTAGCAAGCTTTGATCTTAACATTGCATAAAGTGACATTCTCTTACAGGGAAAACAGCTTTTCAGCGTCTGGGGAGCTGTGGTCTCTCCTTTCACTCAGGAACACTGAAACAGTGCCACTGTGCATAGAAACGCTAAAATAAGCTGTTTGAGCATAGTAGCACTAACTTTACTTGAGGAGCAGAAACAATCTAACACATTAAAGAAACGCCTTTCTGCATTGCAAATAATAGTTTAATTCATTTAAAACCAATATATTGTATTTTAGAAAGATTTTATCTTAACATTGCAGAAAGTGACATTCTCTTACAGGGAAAACAGCTTTTTAGCAGCTGTGGAGCTGCGGTCTCTTCTTTTACTCAGGAACACTGAAACAGTGCCACTGTGCATAGAAACGCTAAAATAAGCTGTTTGGGCATAGTAGCACAAATTTTACTTAGAAGTAGAAACAAATCTGACGCATTAAAGAAACGCCTTCCTGCACTGCAAATAAGAGTTTAATTCATTTGAAACCAATATCTTTTATTTTAGCAAGCGTTGATCTTAACATTGCATAAAGTGACATTCTCTTACAGGGAAAACAGCTTTTCAGCGTCTGGGGAGCTGTGGTCTCTCCTTTCACTCAGGAACACTGAAACAGTGCCACTGTGCATAGAAACGCTAAAATAAGCTGTTTGGGCATAGTAGCACAAATTTTACTTAGAAGTAGAAACAAATCTGACGCATTAAAGTAACGCCTTCCTGCACTGCAAATAATAGTTTATTTCATTTAAAACCAATATCTTTTATTTTAGCAAGCTTTTATCTTAACATTGTAGAAATAATAGTTTAATTCATTTAAAACCAATATCTTTTATTTTAGCAAGCTTTTATCTTAACATTGCAGAATGTGACATTCTCTCACAGGGAAAACATCTTTTCAGCATCTGCGGAGCTGCGGTCTCTTCTTTTACTCAGTAGCACTGAAACAGTGCCACTGTTCATAGAAACGCTAAAATAAGCTGTTTGGGCATAGTAGCACTAACTTTACTTGAGGAGTAGAAATCATCTAACACATTAAAGATAGGCCTTCCTGCACTGCAAATAAGAGCTTAATTCATTTGAAACCATTATCTTTTATTTCTTTTATTTTTGCAAGCTTTTATCTTAGCATTGCATAAAAAGACATTCTCTTACAGAGAAAACAGCTTTTGAGCTTCTGGGGAGCTGTGGTCTCTCCTTTCACTCAGGAACACTGAAACAGTGCCACTGTGCATAGAAACGCTAAAATGAGCTGTTTGGGCATAGTAGCACAAATTTTACTTAGAAGTAGAAACAAATCTGACGCATTAAAGAAACGCCTTCCTGCACTGCAAATAAGAGTTTAATTCATTTGAAACCATTATCTTTTATTTCTTTTATTTTTGCAAGCTTTTATCTTAACATTGCATAAAGTGACATTCTGTTACAAGGAAAATAGCTTTTCAACATCTGTGGAGCTGCGGTCTCTTTTTTCACTCAGGAGCACTGTTACAGTGCCGCTGTTCATAGAAACGCTAAAATAAGCTTTTTGAGCATAGTAGCACTAACTTTACTTGAGGAGCAGAAACAAATCTGACGCATTAAAGAAACGTTTCCTGAACTGCAAATAAGAGTTTAATTCATTTGAAACCAATATCTTTTATTTTCGCAAGCTTTTATCTTAACATTGCATAAAGTGACATTCTGTTACAAGGAAAATTGCTTTTCAACATCTGTGGAGCTGCGGTCTCTTTTTTCAATCAGGAGCACTGTTACAGTGCCGCTGTTCATAGAAACGCTAAAATAAGCTGTTTGAGCATAGTAGCACTAACTTTACTTGAGGAGCAGAAACAATCTAAAACATTAAAGAAACGCCTTTCTGCATTGCAAATAATAGTTTAATTCATTTAAAACCAATATATTGTATTTTAGAAAGATTTTATCTTAACATTGCAGAAAGTGACATTCTCTTACAGGGAAAACAGCTTTTCAGCATCTGTGGAGCTGCGGTCTCTTCTTTTACTCAGGAACACTGAAACAGTGCCACTGTGCATAGAAACGCTAAAATTAGCTGTTTGGGCATAGTAGCACTAACTTTACTTGAGGAGTAGAAATCATCTAACACATTAAAGAAAGGCCTTCCTGCACTGCAAATAAGAGTTTAATTCATTTAAAACCAATATCTTTTATTTTAGCAAGCTGTTATCTTAACATTGCAGAATGTGACATTCTCTTACAGGGAAAACAGCTTTTCAGCGTCTGGGGAGATGTGGTCTCTCCTTTTACTCAGTAGCACTGACACAGTGCCACTGTTCATAGAAACGCTAAAATAACTTGTTTGGGCATAGCAGCACTAACTTTACTTGAAAAGCAGAAACAAATCTGACGCATTAAAGAAACGTTTTCCTGAACTGCAAATAAGTGTTTAATTCATTTGAAACCAATATCTTTTATTTTCGCAAGCTTTTATCTTAACATTGCATAAAGTGACATTCTGTTACAAGGAAAATAGCTTTCCAACATCTGTGGAGCTGCGGTCTCTCCTTTCACTCAGGAACACTGAAACAGTGCCACTGTGCATAGAAACGCTAAAATGAGCTGTTTGGGCATAGTAGCACAAATTTTACTTAGAAGTAGAAACAAATCTGACGCATTAAAGAAACGCCTTCCTGCACTGCAAATAACAGTTTAATTCATTTGAAACCATTATCTTTTATTTCTTTTATTTTTGCAAGCTTTTATCTTAACATTGCATAAAGTGACATTCTGTTACAAGGAAAATAGCTTTTCAACATCTGTGGAGCTGCGGTCTCTTTTTTCACTCAGGAGCACTGTTACAGTGCCGCTGTTCATAGAAACGCTAAAATAAGCTGTTTGAGCATAGTAGCACTAACTTTACTTGAGGAGTAGAAATCATCTAACACATTAAAGAAACGCCTTTCTGCATTGCAAATAAGAGTTTAATTCATTTGAAACCAATATCTTTCATTTTGGTAAGCTTTGAACTTATCTGACGCATTAAAGAAACGCCTTCCTGCACTGCAAATAATAGTTTAATTCATTTAAAACCAATATCTTTTATTTTAGCAAGCTGTTATCTTAACATTGCAGAATGTGACATTCTCTTACAGGGAAAACAGCTTTTTAACGTCTGGGGAGCTGTGGTCTCTCCATTTACTCAGTAGCACTGACACAGTGCCACTGTTCATAGAAACGCTAAAATAACCTGTTTGGGCATAGCAGCACTAACTTTACTTGAGAAGCAGAAACAAATCTGACGCATTAAAGAAACGTTTTCCTGAACTGCAAATAAGTGTTTAATTCATTTGAAACCAATATCTTTTATTTTAGCAAGCTTTTATCTTAGCATTGCATAAAAAGACCTTCTCTTACAGAGAAAACAGCTTTTGAGCATCTGGGGAGCTGTGGTCTCTCCTTTCACTCAGGAATACTGAAACAGTGCCACTGTGCATAGAAACGCTAAAATGAGCTGTTTGGGCATAGTAGCACAAATTTTACTTAGAAGTAGAAACAAATCTGACGCATTAAAGAAACGCTTTCCTGCACTGCAAATAACAGTTTAATTCATTTGAAACCATTATCTTTTATTTCTTTTATTTTTGCAAGCTTTTATCTTAACATTGCATAAAGTGACATTCTGTTACAAGGAAAATCGCTTTTCAACATCTGTGGAGCTGCGGTCTCTTTTTTCACTCAGGAGCACTGTTACAGTGCCGCTGTTCATAGAAACGCTAAAATAAGCTGTTTGAGCATAGTAGCACTAACTTTACTTGAGGAGTAGAAATCATCTAACACATTAAAGAAACGCCTTTCTGCATTGCAAATAAGAGTTTAATTCATTTGAAACCAATATCTTTCATTTTGGTAAGCTTTGAACTTATCTGACGCATTAAAGAAACGCCTTCCTGCACTGCAAATAATAGTTTAATTCATTTAAAACCAATATCTTTTATTTTAGCAAGCTGCTATCTTAACATTGCAGAATGTGACATTCTCTTACAAGGAAAACATCTTTTCAGCATCTGCGGAGCTGCTGTCTCTCCTTTCACTCAGTAGCACTGACACAGTGCCACTGTTCATAGAAACGCTAAAATAAGCTGTTTGGGCAAAGTAGCACTAACTTTACTTGAGAAGCAGAAACAAATCTGACGCATTAAAGAAACGTCTTCCTGAACTGCAAATAAGAGTTTAATTCATTTGAAACCAATATCTTTTATTTTAGCAAGCTTTGATCTTAACATTGCATAAAGTGACATTCTCTTACAGGGAAAACAGCTTTTCAGCGTCTGGGGAGCTGTGGTCTCTCCTTTCACTCAGGAACACTGAAACAGTGCCACTGTGCATAGAAACGCTAAAATAAGCTGTTTGGGCATAGTAGCACAAATTTTACTTAGAAGTAGAAACAAATCTGACGCATTAAAGAAACGCCTTCCTGCACTGCAAATAAGAGTTTAATTCATTTGAAACCAATATCTTTTATTTTAGCAAGCGTTGATCTTAACATTGCATAAAGTGACATTCTCTTACAGGGAAAACAGCTTTTCAGCGTCTGGGGAGCTGCGGTCTCTCCTTTCACTCAGGAACACTGAAACAGTGCCACTGTGCATAGAAACGCTAAAATAAGCTGTTTGAGCATAGTAGCACTAACTTTACTTGCAGAGCAGATATCATCTAACACATTAACGAAACGCCTTTCTGCATTGTAAATAATAGTTTATATCATTTAAAACTAATTTCTTTTATTTTAGCAAGCTTTTATCTTAACATTGCAGAATGTGACATTCTCTTACAGGGAAAACAGCTTTTCAGCATCTGCGGAGCTGCGGTCTCTCCTTTCACTCAGGAACACTGACACAGTGCTACTGTTCATAGAAACGCTAAAATAACCTGTTTGGGCATAGTAGCACTAACTTTTCTTGAGGAGCAGAAACAAATCTGAGGAATTAAAGAAACATCTTCCTGAACTGCAAATAAGAGTTTAATTCATTTGAAATCAATATCTTTTATTTTCGTAAGCTTTGATCTTAACATTGCATGAAGTGACATTCTCTTAGAGGGAAAACAGCGTTTCAGCATCAGTGGAGTTGTGGTCTCTTCTTTCACTCAGGAGCACTGTCACAGTGCCATTGTTCATAGAAACGCTAAAATAAGCTGTTTGAGCATAGTAGCACTAACTTTACGTGAGGAGCAGAAACAATCTAACACATTAAAGAAACGCCTTTCTGCATTGCAAATAAATGTTTAATTCATTTGAAACCAATATCTTTTATTTTAGCAAGCTTTTATCTTAGCATTGCATAAAAAGACCTTCTCTTACAGAGAAAACAGCTTTTGAGCATCTGGGGAGCTGTGGTCTCTCCTTTCACTCAGGAACACTGAAACAGTGCCACTGTGCATAGAAACGCTAAAATGAGCTGTTTGGGCATAGTAGCACAAATTTTACTTAGAAGTAGAAACAAATCTGACGCATTAAAGAAACGCCTTCCTGCACTGCAAATAAGAGATTAATTCATTTGAAACCAATATCTTTCATTTTGGTAAGCTTTGAACTTATCTGACGCATTAAAGAAACGCCTTCCTGCACTGCAAATAATAGTTTAATTCATTTAAAACCAATATCTTTTATTTTAGCAAGCTGTTATCTTAACATTGCAGAATGTGACATTCTCTTACAGGGAAAACATCTTTTCAGCATCTGCGGAGCTGCTGTCTCTCCTTTCACCTCAGTAGCACTGACACAGTGCCACTGTTCATAGAAACGCTAAAATAAGCTGTTTGGGCAAAGTAGCACTAACTTTACTTGAGAAGCAGAAACAAATCTGACGCATTAAAGAAACGTCTTCTTGAACTTCAAATAAGAGTTTAATTCATTTGAAACCAATATCTTTTATTTTAGCAAGCTTTGATCTTAACATTGCATAAAGTGACATTCTATTACAGGGGAAAACAGCTTTTCAGCGTCTGGGGAGCTGTGGTCTCTCCTTTCACTCAGGAACACTGAAACAGTGCCACTGTTCATAGAAACGCTAAAATAAGCTGTTTGGGCATAGTAGCACTAAATTTACTTGAGAAGCAGAAACAAATCTGACGCATTAAAGAAACGTTTTCCTGAACTGCAAATAAGAGTTTAATTCATTTGAAACCAATATCTTTTCTTTTCGCAAGCTTTTATCTTAACATTGCATAAAGTGACATTCTGTTACAAGGAAAATAGCTTTTCAACATCTGTGGAGCTGCGGTCTCTTTTTTCACTCAGGAGCACTGTTACAGTGCCGCTGTTCATAGAAACGCTAAAATAAGCTGTTTGAGCATAGTAGCACTAACTTTACTTGAGGAGCAGAAACAATCTAACACATTAAAGAAACGCCTTTCTGCATTGCAAATAATAGTTTAATTCATTTAAATCCAATATATTTTATTTTAGAAAGATTTATCTTAACATTGCAGAAAGTGACATTCTGTTACAAGGAAAACAGCTTTTCAGCATCTGTGGAGCTGCGGTCTCTTCTTTTACTCAGGAACACTGAAACAGTGCCACTGTGCATAGAAACGCTAAAATAAGCTGTTTGGGCATAGTAGCACAAATTTTACTTAGAAGTAGAAACAAATCTGACGCATTAAAGAAACGCCTTCCCTGCACTGCAAATAAGAGTTTAATTCATTTGAAACCAATATCTTTTATTTTAGCAAGCGTTGATCTTAACATTGCATAAAGTGACATTCTCTTACAGGGGAAAACAGCTTTTCAGCGTCTGGGGAGCTGCGGTCTCTCCTTTCACTCAGGAACACTGAAACAGTGCCACTGTGCATAGAAACGCTAAAATAAGCTGTTTGAGCATAGTAGCACTAACTTTACTTGCAGAGCAGATATCATCTAACACATTAACGAAACGCCTTTCTGCATTGTAAATAATAGTTTATATCATTTAAAACTAATTTCTTTTATTTTAGCAAGCTTTTATCTTAACATTGCAGAATGTGACATTCTCTTACAGGGAAAACAGCTTTTCAGCATCTGCGGAGCTGCGGTCTCTCCTTTCACTCAGGAACACTGACACAGTGCTACTGTTCATAGAAACGCTAAAATAACCTGTTTGGGCATAGTAGCACTAACTACTTGAGGAGCAGAAACAAATCTGAGGAATTAAAGAAACATCTTCCTGAACTGCAAATAAGAGTTTAATTCATTTGAAATCAATATCTTTTATTTTCGTAAGCTTTGATCTTAACATTGCATGAAGTGACATTCTCTTAGAGGGAAAACAGCGTTTCAGCATCAGTGGAGTTGTGGTCTCTTCTTTCACTCAGGAGCACTGTCACAGTGCCATTGTTCATAGAAACGCTAAAATAAGCTGTTTGAGCATAGTAGCACTAACTTTACTTGAGGAGCAGAAACAATCTAACACATTAAAGAAACGCCTTTCTGCATTGCAAATAAAAGTTTAATTCATTTGAAACCAATATCTTTTATTTTAGCAAGCTTTTATCTTAGCATTGCATAAAAAGACCTTCTCTTACAGAGAAAACAGCTTTTGAGCATCTGGGGAGCTGTGGTCTCTCCTTTAACTCAGGAACACTGAAACAGTGCCACTGTGCATAGAAACGCTAAAATGAGCTGTTTGGGCATAGTAGCACAAATTTTACTTAGAAGTAGAAACAAATCTGACGCATTAAAGAAACGCCTTCCTGCACTGCAAATAACAGTTTAATTCATTTGAAACCATCATCTTTTATTTCTTTTATTTTTGCAAGCTTTTATCTTAACATTGCATAAAGTGACATTCTGTTACAAGGAAAATAGCTTTTCAACATCTGTGGAGCTCCGGTCTCTGTTTTCACTCAGGAGCACTGTTACAGTGCCGCTGTTCATAGAAACGCTAAAATAAGCTGTTTGAGCATAGTAGCACTAACTTTACTTGAGGAGTAGAAATCATCAAACACATTAAAGAAACGCCTTTCTGCATTGCAAATAAGAGTTTAATTCATTTGAAACCAATATCTTTCATTTTGGTAAGCTTTGAACTTATCTGACGCATTAAAGAAACGCCTTTCTGCACTGCAAATAATAGTTTAATTCATTTAAAACCAATATCTTTTATTTTAGCAAGCTGTTATCTTAACATTGCAGAATGTGACATTCTCTTACAGGGAAAACATCTTTTCAGCATCTGCGGAGCTGCTGTCTCTCCTTTCACTCAGGAACACTGAAACAGTGCCACTGTTCATAGAAACGCTAAAATAAGCTGTTTGGGCATAGTAGCACTAAATTTACTTGAGAAGCAGAAACAAATCTGACGCATTAAAGAAACGTTTTCCTGAACTGCAAATAAGAGTTTAATTCATTTGAAACCAATATCTTTTCTTTTCGCAAGCTTTTATCTTAACATTGCATAAAGTGACATTCTGTTACAAAGAAAATAGCTTTTCAACATCTGTGGAGCTGCGGTCTCTTTTTTCACTCAGGAGCACTGTTACAGTGCCGCTGTTCATAGAAACGCTAAAATAAGCTGTTTGAGCATAGTAGCACTAACTTTACTTGAGGAGCAGAAACAATCTAACACATTAAAGAAACGCCTTTCTGCATTGCAAATAATAGTTTAATTCATTTAAAACCAATATATTGTATTTTAGAAAGATTTTATCTTAACATTGCAGAAAGTGACATTCTCTTACAGGGAAAACAGCTTTTCAGCATCTGTGGAGCTGCGGTCTCTTCTTTTACTCAGGAACACTGAAACAGTGCCACTGTGCATAGAAACGCTAAAATAAGCTGTTTGGGCATAGTAGCACTAACTTTACTTGAGGAATAGAAATCATCTAACACATTAAAGAAAGGCCTTCCTGCACTGCAAATAAAAGTTTAATTCATTTGAAACCAATATCTTTTATTTTAGCAAGCTTTTATCTTAGCATTGCATAAAAAGACCTTCTCTTACAGAGAAAACAGCTTTTGAGCATCTGGGGAGCTGTGGTCTCTCCTTTAACTCAGGAACACTGAAACAGTGCCACTGTGCATAGAAACGCTAAAATGAGCTGTTTTGGCATAGTAGCACAAATTTTACTTAGAAGTAGAAACAAATCTGACGCATTAAAGAAACGCCTTCCTGCACTGCAAATAACAGTTTAATTCATTTGAATCCATTATCTTTTATTTCTTTTATTTTTGCAAGCTTTTATCTTAACATTGCAGAAAGTGACATTCTCTTACAGGGAAAACAGCTTTTCAGCATCTGTGGAGCTGCGGTCTCTTCTTTTACTCAGGAACACTGACACAGTGCCACTGTTCATAGAAACGCTAAAATAAGCTGTTTGAGCATAGTAGCACTAACTTTACTTGAGGAGTAGAAATCATCTAACACATTAAAGAAAGGCCTTCCTACACTGCAAATAAAAGTTTAATTCATTTGAAACCAATATCTTTTATTTTAGCAAGCTTTTATCTTAGCATTGCATAAAAAGACCTTCTCTTACAGAGAAAACAGCTTTTGAGCATCTGGGGAGCTGTGGTCTCTCCTTTAACTCAGGAACACTGAAACAGTGCCACTGTGCATAGAAACGCTAAAATGAGCTGTTTTGGCATAGTAGCACAAATTTTACTTAGAAGTAGAAACAAATCTGACGCATTAAAGAAACGCCTTCCTGCACTGCAAATAACAGTTTAATTCATTTGAAACCATTATCTTTTATTTCTTTTATTTTTGCAAGCTTTTATCTTAACATTGCAGAAAGTGACATTCTCTTACAGGGAAAACAGCTTTTCAGCATCTGTGGAGCTGCGGTCTCTTCTTTTACTCAGGAACACTGACACAGTGCCACTGTTCATAGAAACGCTAAAATAAGCTGTTTGGGCATAGTAGCACTAACTTTACTTGAGGAGTAGAAATCATCTAACACATTAAAGAAAGGCCTTCCTGCACTGCAAATAAGAGTTTAATTCATTTAAAACCAATATCTTTTATTTTAGCAAGCTGTTATCTTAACATTGCAGAATGTGACATTCTCTTACAGGGAAAACAGCTTTTCAGCGTCTGGGGAGCTGAGGTCTCTCCTTTCACTCAGTAGCACTGACACAGTGCCACTGTTCATAGAAACGCTAAAATAACCTGTTTGGGCATAGTAGCACTAAATTTACTTGAGAAGTAGAAACAAATCTGACGCATTAAAGAAACGTTTTCCTGAACTGCAAATAAGAGTTTAATTCATTGAAACCAATATCTTTTCTTTTCGCAAGCTTTTATCTTAACATTGCATAAAGTGACATTCTGTTGCAAGGAAAATAGCTTTTCAACATCTGTGGAGCTGCGGTCTCTTTTTTCACTCAGGAGCACTGTTACAGTGCCGCTGTTCATAGAAACGCTAAAATAAGCTGTTTGAGCATAGTAGCACTAACTTTACTTGAGGAGCAGAAACAATCTAACACATTAAAGAAACACCTTTCTGCATTGCAAATAATAGTTTAATTCATTTAAAACCAATATATTTTATTTTAGAAAGATTTTATCTTAACATTGCAGAAAGTGACATTCTCTTACAGGGAAAACAGCTTTTCAGCATCTGTGGAGCTGCGGTCTCTTCTTTTACTCAGGAACACTGAAACAGTGCCACTGTGCATAGAAACGCTAAAATAAGCTGTTTGGGCATAGTAGCACAAATTTTACTTAGAAGTAGAAACAAATCTGACGCATTACAGAAACGCCTTCCTGCACTGCAAATAATAGTTTAATTCATTTAAAACCAATATCTTTTATTTTAGCAAGCTGTTATCTTAACATTGCAGAATGTGACATTCTCTTACAGGGAAAACAGCTTTTCAGCGTCTGGGGAGCTGTGGTCTCTCCTTTTACTCAGTAGCACTGACACAGTGCCACTGTTCATAGAAACGCTAAAATAACCTGTTTGGGCATAGCAGCACTAACTTTACTTGAGAAGCAGAAACAAATCTGACGCATTAAAGAAACGTTTTCCTGAACTGCAAATAAGTGTTTAATTCATTTGAAACCAATATCTTTTATTTTCGCAAGCTTTTATCTTAACATTGCATAAAGTGACATTCTGTTACAAGGAAAATAGCTTTCCAACATCTGTGGAGCTGCGGTCTCTTTTTTCACTCAGGAGCACTGTTACAGTGACGCTGTTCATAGAAACGCTAAAATAAGCTGTTTGAGCATAGTAGCACTAACTTTACTTGAAGAGCAGATATCATCTAACACATTAACGAAACGCCTTTCTGCATTGTAAATAATAGTTTATATCATTTAAAACTAATATCTTTTATTTTAGCAAGCTTTTATCTTAACATTGCAGAATGTGACATTCTCTTACAGGGAAAACAGCTTTTCAGCATCTGCGGAGCTGCGGTCTCTCCTTTCACTCAGGAACACTGACACAGTGCTACTGTTCATAGAAACGCTAAAATAACCTGTTTGGGCATAGTAGCACTAACTTTACTTGAGGAGCAGAAACAAATCTGAGGAATTAAAGAAACATCTTCCTGAACTGCAAATAAGAGTTTAATTCATTTGAAATCAATATCTTTTATTTTCGTAAGCTTTGATCTTAACATTGCATGAAGTGACATTCTCTTAGAGGGAAAACAGCGTTTCAGCATCATTGGAGTTGTGGTCTCTTCTTTCACTCAGGAGCACTGTCACAGTGCCATTGTTCATAGAAACGCTAAAATAAGCTGTTTGAGCATAGTAGCACTAACTTTACTTGAGGAGCAGAAACAATCTAACACATTAAAGAAACGCCTTTCTGCATTGCAAATAAATGTTTAATTCATTTGAAACCAATATCTTTTATTTTAGCAAGCTTTTATCTTAGCATTGCATAAAAAGACCTTCTCTTACAGAGAAAACAGCTTTTGAGCATCTGGGGAGCTGTGGTCTCTCCTTTCACTCAGGAACACTGAAACAGTGCCACTGTGCATAGAAACGCTAAAATGAGCTGTTTGGGCATAGTAGCACAAATTTTACTTAGAAGTAGAAACAAATCTGACGCATTAAAGAAACGCCTTCCTGCACTGCAAATAACAGTTTAATTCATTTGAAACCATTATCTTTTATTTCTTTTATTTTTGCAAGCTTTTATCTTAACATTGCATAAAGTGACATTCTGTTACAAGGAAAATAGCTTTTCAACATCTGTGGAGCTGCGGTCTCTTTTTTCACTCAGGAGCACTGTTACAGTGCCGCTGTTCATAGAAACGCTAAAATAAGCTGTTTGAGCATAGTAGCACTAACTTTACTTGAGGAGTAGAAATCATCTAACACATTAAAGAAACGCCTTTCTGCATTGCAAATAAGAGTTTAATTCATTTGAAACCAATATCTTTCATTTTGGTAAGCTTTGAACTTATCTGACGCATTAAAGAAACGTCTTCCTGAACTGCAAATAAGAGTTTAATTCATTTGAAACCAATATCTTTTATTTTAGCAAGCTTTGATCTTAACATTGCATAAAGTGACATTCTATTACAGGGAAAACAGCTTTTCAGCGTCTGGGGAGCTGTGGTCTCTCCTTTCACTCAGGAACACTGAAACAGTGCCACTGTTCATAGAAACGCTAAAATAAGCTGTTTGGGCATAGTACCACTAAATTTACTTGAGAATCAGAAACAAATCTGAGGAATTAAAGAAACATCTTCCTGAACTGCAAATAAGAGTTTAATTCATTTGAAATCAATATCTTTTATTTTCGTAAGCTTTGATCTTAACATTGCATGAAGTGACATTCTCTTAGAGGGAAAACAGCTTTTGAGCATCTGGGGAGCTGTGGTCTCTCCTTTCACTCAGGAACACTGACACAGTGCCACTGTTCATAGAAACGCTAAAATAACCTGTTTGGGCATAGTAGCACTAAATTTACTTGAGAAGCAGAAACAAATCTGACGCATTAAAGAAACGTTTTCCTGAACTGCAAATAAGAGTTTAATTCATTTGAAACCAATATCTTTTCTTTTCGCAAGCTTTTATCTTAACATTGCATAAAGTGACATTCTGTTACAAGGAAAATAGCTTTTCAACATCTGTGGAGCTGCGGTCTCTTTTTTCACTCAGGAGCACTGTTACAGTGCCGCTGTTCATAGAAACGCTAAAATAAGCTGTTTGAGCATAGTAGCACTAACTTTACTTGAGGAGCAGAAACAATCTAACACATTAAAGAAACGCCTTTCTGCATTGCAAATAAAAGTTTAATTCATTTAAAACCAATATATTTTATTTTAGAAAGATTTTATCTTAACATTGCAGAAAGTGACATTCTCTTACAGGGAAAATAGCTTTTCAGCATCTGTGGAGCTGCGGTCTCTTCTTTTACTCAGGAACACTGAAACAGTGCCACTGTGCATAGAAACGCTAAAATAAGCTGTTTGGGCATAGTAGCACAAATTTTACTTAGAAGTAGAAACAAATCTGACGCATTAAAGAAACGCCTTCCTGCACTGCAAATAATAGTTTAATTCATTTAAAACCAATATCTTTTATTTTAGCAAGCTGTTATCTTAACATTGCAGAATGTGACATTCTCTTACAGGGAAAACAGCTTTTCAGCGTCTGGGGAGCTGTGGTCTCTCCTTTTACTCAGTAGCACTGACACAGTGCCACTGTTCATAGAAACGCTAAAATAACCTGTTTGGGCATAGCAGCACTAACTTTACTTGAGAAGCAGAAACAAATCTGACGCATTAAAGAAACGTTTTCCTGAACTGCAAATACGTGTTTAATTCATTTGAAACCAATATATTTTATTTTCGCAAGCTTTTATCTTAACATTGCATAAAGTGACATTCTGTTACAAGGAAAATAGCTTTCCAACATCTGTGGAGCTGCGGTCTCTTTTTTCACTCAGGAGCACTGTTACAGTGACGCTGTTCATAGAAACGCTAAAATAAGCTGTTTGAGCATAGTAGCACTAACTTTACTTGAAGAGCAGATATCATCTAACACATTAACGAAACGCCTTTCTGCATTGTAAATAATAGTTTATATCATTTAAAACTAATATCTTTTATTTTAGCAAGCTGTTATCTTAACATTGCAGAATGTGACATTCTCTTACAGGGAAAACAGCTTTTCAGCATCAGTGGAGTTGTGGTCTCTTCTTTCACTCAGGAGCACTGTCACAGTGCCATTGTTCATAGAAACGCTAAAATAAGCTGTTTGAGCATAGTAGCACTAACTTTACTTGAGGAGCAGAAACAATCTAACACATTAAAGAAACGCCTTTCTGCATTGCAAATAAATGGTTAATTCATTTGAAACCAATATCTTTTATTTTAGCAAGCTTTTATCTTAGCATTGCATAAAAAGACCTTCTCTTACAGAGAAAACAGCTTTTGAGCATCTGGAGAGC
The DNA here is from genome assembly GCA_039654775.1 of Spinibarbus caldwelli. Lineage (NCBI taxonomy): Eukaryota > Metazoa > Chordata > Actinopteri > Cypriniformes > Cyprinidae > Spinibarbus > Spinibarbus caldwelli. The sequence continues at coordinate 61,771 of JBCAMP010000204.1, read as the reverse complement.
TGTGGTCTCTCCTTTCACTCAGGAACACTGAAACAGTGCCACTGTGAATAGAAACGCTAAAATGAGCTGTTTGGGCATAGTAGCACAAATTTTACTTAGAAGTAGAAACAAATCTGACGCATTAAAGAAACGCCTTCCTGCACTGCAAATAACAGTTTAATTCATTTGAAACCATTATCTTTTATTTCTTTTATTTTTGCAAGCTTTTATCTTAACATTGCATAAAGTGACATTCTGTTACAAGGAAAATAGCTTTTCAACATCTGTGGAGCTGCGGTCTCTTTTTTCACTCAGGAGCACTGTTACAGTGCCGCTGTTCATAGAAACGCTAAAATAAGCTGTTTGAGCATAGTAGCACTAACTTTACTTGAGGAGTAGAAATCATCTAACACATTAAAGAAACGCCTTTCTGCATTGCAAATAAGAGTTTAATTCATTTGAAACCAATATCTTTCATTTTGGTAAGCTTTGAACTTATCTGACGCATTAAAGAAACGTCTTCCTGAACTGCAAATAAGAGTTTAATTCATTTGAAACCAATATCTTTTATTTTAGCAAGCTTTGATCTTAACATTGCATAAAGTGACATTCTATTACAGGGAAAACAGCTTTTCAGCGTCTGGGGAGCTGTGGTCTCTCCTTTCACTCAGGAACACTGAAACAGTGCCACTGTTCATAGAAACGCTAAAATAAGCTGTTTGGGCATAGTACCACTAAATTTACTTGAGAATCAGAAACAAATCTGAGGAATTAAAGAAACATCTTCCTGAACTGCAAATAAGAGTTTAATTCATTTGAAATCAATATCTTTTATTTTCGTAAGCTTTGATCTTAACATTGCATGAAGTGACATTCTCTTACAGGGAAAACAGCTTTTGAGCATCTGGGGAGCTGTGGTCTCTCCTTTCACTCAGGAACACTGAATCAGTGCCACTGTGCATAGAAACGCTAAAATAACCTGTTTGGGCATAGTAGCACAAATTTTACTTAGAAGTAGAAACAAATCTGACGCATTAAAGAAACGCCTTCCTGCACTGCAAATAAGAGTTTAATTCATTTAAAACCAATATCTTTTATTTTAGCAAGCTGTTATCTTAACATTGCAGAATGTGACATTCTCTTACAGGGAAAACAGCTTTTCAGCGTCTGGGGAGCTGAGGTCTCTCCTTTCACTCAGTAGCACTGACACAGTGCCACTGTTCATAGAAACGCTAAAATAACCTGTTTGGGCATAGTAGCACTAAATTTACTTGAGAAGCAGAAACAAATCTGACGCATTAAAGAAACGTTTTCCTGAACTGCAAATAAGAGTTTAATTCATTTGAAACCAATATCTTTTCTTTTCGCAAGCTTTTATCTTAACATTGCATAAAGTGACATTCTGTTACAAGGAAAATAGCTTTTCAACATCTGTGGAGCTGCGGTCTCTTTTTTCACTCAGGAGCACTGTTACAGTGCCGCTGTTCATAGAAACGCTAAAATAAGCTGTTTGAGCATAGTAGCACTAACTTTACTTGAGGAGCAGAAACAATCTAACACATTAAAGAAACGCCTTTCTGCATTGCAAATAATAGTTTAATTCATTTAAAACCAATATATTTTATTTTAGAAAGATTTTATCTTAACATTGCAGAAAGTGACATTCTCTTACAGGGAAAACAGCTTTTCAGCATCTGTGGAGCTGCGGTCTCTTCTTTTACTCAGGAACACTGAAACAGTGCCACTGTGCATAGAAACGCTAAAATAAGCTGTTTGGGCATAGTAGCACAAATTTTACTTAGAAGTAGAAACAAATCTGACGCATTAAAGAAACGCCTTCCTGCACTGCAAATAATAGTTTAATTCATTTAAAACCAATATCTTTTATTTTAGCAAGCTGTTATCTTAACATTGCAGAATGTGACATTCTCTTACAGGGAAAACAGCTTTTCAGCGTCTGGGGAGCTGTGGTCTCTCCTTTTACTCAGTAGCACTGACACAGTGCCACTGTTCATAGAAACGCTAAAATAACCTGTTTGGGCATAGCAGCACTAACTTTACTTGAGAAGCAGAAACAAATCTGACGCATTAAAGAAACGTTTTCCTGAACTGCAAATAAGTGTTTAATTCATTTGAAACCAATATATTTTATTTTCGCAAGCTTTTATCTTAACATTGCATAAAGTGACATTCTGTTACAAGGAAAATAGCTTTCCAACATCTGTGGAGCTGCGGTCTCTTTTTTCACTCAGGAGCACTGTTACAGTGACGCTGTTCATAGAAACGCTAAAATAAGCTGTTTGAGCATAGTAGCACTAACTTTACTTGAAGAGCAGATATCATCTAACACATTAACGAAACGCCTTTCTGCATTGTAAATAATAGTTTATATCATTTAAAACTAATATCTTTCATTTTAGCAAGCTTTTATCTTAACATTGCAGAATGTGACATTCTCTTACAGGGAAAACAGCTTTTCAGCATCTGCGGAGCTGCGGTCTCTCCTTTCACTCAGGAACACTGACACAGTGCTACTGTTCATAGAAACGCTAAAATAACCTGTTTGGGCATAGTAGCACTAACTTTACTTGAGGAGCAGAAACAAATCTGAGGAATTAAAGAAACATCTTCCTGAACTGCAAATAAGAGTTTAATTCATTTGAAATCAATATCTTTTATTTTCGCAAGCTTTGATCTTAACATTGCATGAAGTGACATTCTCTTAGAGGGAAAACAGCGTTTCAGCATCAGTGGAGTTGTGGTCTCTTCTTTCACTCAGGAGCACTGTCACAGTGCCATTGTTCATAGAAACGCTAAAATAAGCTGTTTGAGCATAGTAGCACTAACTTTACTTGAGTAGAAATCATCTAACACATTAAAGAAAGGCCTTCCTGCACTGCAAATAAGAGTTTAATTCATTTAAAACCAATATCTTTTATTTTAGCAAGCTGTTATCTTAACATTGCAGAATGTGACATTCTCTTAAAGGGAAAACAGCTTTTCAGCGTCTGGGGAGCTGAGGTCTCTCCTTTCACTCAGTAGCACTGACACAGTGCCACTGTTCATAGAAACGCTAAAATAACCTGTTTGGGCATAGTAGCACTAAATTTACTTGAGAAGCAGAAACAAATCTGACGCATTAAAGAAACGTTTTCCTGAACTGCAAATAAGAGTTTAATTCATTTGAAACCAATATCTTTTCTTTTCGCAAGCTTTTATCTTAACATTGCATAAAGTGACATTCTGTTACAAGGAAAATAGCTTTTCAACATCTGTGGAGCTGCGGTCTCTTTTTTCACTCAGGAGCACTGTTACAGTGCCGCTGTTCATAGAAACGCTAAAATAAGCTGTTTGAGCATAGTAGCACTAACTTTACTTGAGGAGTAGAAACAATCTAACACATTAAAGAAACGCCTTTGTGCATTGCAAATAATAGTTTAATTCATTTAAAACCAATATATTTTATTTTAGAAAGATTTTATCTTAACATTGCAGAAAGTGACATTCTCTTACAGGGAAAACAGCTTTTCAGCATCTGTGGAGCTGCGGTCTCTTCTTTTACTCAGGAACACTGAAACAGTGCCACTGTGCATAGAAACGCTAAAATAAGCTGTTTGGGCATAGTAGCACAAATTTTACTTAGAAGTAGAAACAAATCTGACGCATTAAAGAAACGCCTTCCTGCACTGCAAATAATAGTTTAATTCATTTAAAACCAATATCTTTTATTTTAGTAAGCTGTTATCTTAACATTGCAGAATGTGACATTCTCTTACAGGGAAAACAGCTTTTCAGCGTCTGGGGAGCTGTGGTCTCTCCTTTTACTCAGTAGCACTGACACAGTGCCACTGTTCATAGAAACGCTAAAATAACCTGTTTGGGCATAGCAGCACTAACTTTACTTGAGAAGCAGAAACAAATCTGACGCATTAAAGAAACGTTTTCCTGAACTGCAAATAAGTGTTTAATTCATTTGAAACCAATATCTTTTATTTTCGCAAGCTTTTATCTTAACATTGCATGAAGTGACATTCTCTTAGAGGGAAAACAGCGTTTCAGCATCAGTGGAGTTGTGGTCTCTTCTTTCACTCAGGAGCACTGTCACAGTGCCATTGTTCATAGAAACGCTAAAATAAGCTGTTTGAGCATAGTAGCACTAACTTTACTTGAGGAGCAGAAACAATCTAACACATTAAAGAAACGCCTTTCTGCATTGCAAATAAATGGTTAATTCATTTGAAACCAATATCTTTTATTTTAGCAAGCTTTTATCTTAGCATTGCATAAAGTGACATTCTGTTACAAGGAAAATAGCTTTTCAACATCTGTGGAGCTGCGGTCTCTTTTTTCACTCAGGAGCACTGTTACAGTGCCGCTGTTCATAGAAACGCTAAAATAAGCTGTTTGAGCATAGTAGCACTAACTTTACTTGAGGCGTAGAAATCATCTAACACATTAAAGAAACGCCTTTCTGCATTGCAAATAAGAGTTTAATTCATTTGAAACCAATATCTTTCATTTTGGTAAGCTTTGAACTCATCTGACGCATTAAAGAAACGTCTTCCTGAACTGCAAATAAGAGTTTAATTCATTTGAAACCAATATCTTTTATTTTAGCAAGCTTTGATCTTAACATTGCATAAAGTGACATTCTATTACAGGGAAAACAGCTTTTCAGCGTCTGGGGAGCTGTGGTCTCTCCTTTCACTCAGGAACACTGAAACAGTGCCACTGTTCATAGAAACGCTAAAATAAGCTGTTTGGGCATAGTACCACTAAATTTACTTGAGAATCAGAAACAAATCTGAGGAATTAAAGAAACATCTTCCTGAACTGCAAATAAGAGTTTAATTCATTTGAAATCAATATCTTTTATTTTCGTAAGCTTTGATCTTAACATTGCATGAAGTGACATTCTCTTAGAGGAAAAACAGCTTTTGAGCATCTGGGGAGCTGTGGTCTCTCCTTTCACTCAGGAACACTGAATCAGTGCCACTGTGCATAGAAACGCTAAAATGAGCTGTTTGGGCATAGTAGCACAAATTTTACTTAGAAGTAGAAACAAATCTGACGCATTAAAGAAAAGCCTTCCTGCACTGCAAATAATAGTTTATTTCATTTAAAACCAATATCTTTTATTTTAGCAAGCTGTTATCTTAACATTGCAGAATGTGACATTCTCTTACAGGGAAAACATATTTTCAGCATCTGCGGAGCTGCTGTCTCTCCTTTCACTCAGTAGCACTGACACAGTGCCACTGTTCATAGAAACGCTAAAATAAGCTGTTTGGGCATAGTAGCACTAACTTTACTTGAGGAGTAGAAATCATCTAACACATTAAAGAAAGGCCTTCCTGCACTGCAAATAAGAGTTTAATTCATTTGAAACCAATATCTTTTATTTTAGCAAGCTTTGATCTTAACATTGCATAAAGTGACATTCTCTTACAGGGAAAACAGCTTTTCAGCGTCTGGGGAGCTGTGGTCTCTCCTTTCACTCAGGAACACTGAAACAGTGCCACTGTGCATAGAAACGCTGAAATAAGCTGTTTGGGCATAGTAGCACTAACTTTACTTGAGGAGCAGAAACAATCTAACACATTAAAGAAATGCCTTTCTGCATTGCAAATAATAATTTAATTCATTTAAAACCAATATATTTTATTTTAGAAAGATTTTATCTTAACATTGCAGAAAGTGACATTCTCTTACAGGGAAAACAGCTTTTCAGCATCTGTGGAGCTGCGGTCTCTTCTTTTACTCAGGAACACTGAAACAATGCCACTGTGCATAGAAACGCTAAAATAAGCTATTTGGGCATAGTAGCACAAATTTTACTTAGAAGTAGAAACAAATCTGACGCATTAAAGAAACGCCTTCCTGCACTGCAAATAATAGTTTAATTCATTTAAAACCAATATCTTTTATTTTAGCAAGCTGTTATCTTAACATTGCAGAATGTGACATTCTCTTACAGGGAAAACAGCTTTTCAGCGTCTGGGGAGCTGTGGTCTCTCCTTTCACTCAGTAGCACTGACACAGTGCCACTGTTCATAGAAACGCTAAAATAAGCTGTTTGAGCACAGTAGCACTAACTATACTTTAGAAGCAGAAACAAATCTGACGCATTAAAGAAACGTCTTCCTGAACTGCAAATAAGAGTTTAATTCATTTGAAACCAATATCTTTTATTTTAGCAAGCTTTGATCTTAACATTGCATAAAGTGACATTCTCTTACAGGGAAAACAGCTTTTCAGCGTCTGGGGAGCTGCGGTCTCTCCTTTCACTCAGGAACACTGAAACAGTGCCACTGTGCATAGAAACGCTAAAATAAGCTGTTTGGGCATAGTAGCACTAACTTTACTTGAGGAGTAGAAATCATCTAACACATTAAAGAAACGCCTTCCTGCACTGCAAAAAATAGTTTAATTCATTTGAAACCAATATCTTTTATTTTCGCAAGCTTTTATCTTAACATTGCATAAAGTGACATTCTGTTACAAGGAAAATAGCTTTTCAACATCTGTGGAGCTGCGGTCTCTTCTTTCAATCAGGAGCACTGTTACAGTGCCGTTGTTCATAGAAACGCTAAAATAAGCTGTTTGGGCATAGTAGCACTAACTTTACTTGAGGAGCAGATATCATCTAACACATTAACGAAACGCCTTTCTGCATTGTAAATAATAGTTTATATCATTTAAAACCACTATCTTTTATTTTAGCAAGCTTTTATCTTAACATTGCAGAAAGTGACATTCTCTTACAGGGAAAACAGCTTTTCAGCATCTGCGGAGCTGCGGTCTCTCCTTTCACTCAGGAACACTGACACAATGCCACTGTTCATAGAAACACTAAAATAACCTGTTTGGGCATAGTAGCACTAACTTTACTTGAGGAGCAGAAACAAATCTGAGGAATTAAAGAAACATCTTCCTGAACTGCAAATAAGAGTTTAATTGATTTGAAACCAATATCTTTTATTTTAGCAAGCTTTTATCTTAACATTGCAGAATGTGACATTCTCTTACAGGGAAAACAACTTTTCAGCATCTGCGGAGCTGCGGTCTCTCCTTTCACTCAGGAACACTGACACAGTGCTACTGTTCATAGAAACGCTAAAATAACCTGTTTGGGCATAGTAGCACTAACTTTACTTGAGGAGCAGAAACAAATCTGAGGAATTAAAGAAACGCCTTCCTGCACTGCAAATAAGAGTGTATTTAATCTGAAACCAATATATTTCATTTTGGTAAGCTTGTATCTTAACATTGCATAAAGTGACATTCTCTTAGAGGGAAAACAGCTTTTCAGCATCTGCGGAGCTGTGGTCTCTTCCTTCACTAAGGGGCACTGAGACACTGCCACTGTGCATAGAAACGCTAAAATAAGCTGTTTGAGCATAGTAGCACTAACTTTACTTAGAAGTAGAAACAAATCTGACGCATTAAAGAAACGCCTTCCTGCACTGCAAATAATAGTTTAATTCATTTAAAACCAATATATTGTATTTTAGCAAGATTTTATCTTAACATTGCAGAAAGTGACATTCTCTTACAGGGAAAACATATTTTCAGCATCTGCGGAGCTGCTGTCTCTCCTTTCACTCAGTAGCACTGACACAGTGCCACTGTTCATAGAAACGCTAAAATAAGCTGTTTGGGCATAGTAGCACTAACTTTACTTGAGGAGTAGAAATCATCTAACACATTAAAGAAAGGCCTTCCTGCACTGCAAATAAGAGTTTAATTCATTTGAAACCAATATCTTTTATTTTAGCAAGCTTTGATCTTAACATTGCATAAAGTGACATTCTCTTACAGGGAAAACAGCTTTTCAGCGTCTGGGGAGCTGTGGTCTCTCCTTTCACTCAGGAACACTGAAACAGTGCCACTGTGCATAGAAACGCTGAAATAAGCTGTTTGGGCATAGTAGCACTAACTTTACTTGAGGAGCAGAAACAATCTAACACATTAAAGAAATGCCTTTCTGCATTGCAAATAATAGTTTAATTCATTTAAAACCAATATATTTTATTTTAGAAAGATTTTATCTTAACATTGCAGAAAGTGACATTCTCTTACAGGGAAAACAGCTTTTCAGCATCTGTGGAGCTGCGGTCTCTTCTTTTACTCAGGAACACTGAAACAGTGCCACTGTGCATAGAAACGCTAAAATAAGCTATTTGGGCATAGTAGCACAAATTTTACTTAGAAGTAGAAACAAATCTGACGCATTAAAGAAACGCCTTCCTGCACTGCAAATAATAGTTTAATTCATTTAAAACCAATATCTTTTATTTTAGCAAGCTGTTATCTTAACATTGCAGAATGTGACATTCTCTTACAGGGAAAACAGCTTTTCAGCGTCTGGGGAGCTGTGGTCTCTCCTTTCACTCAGTAGCACTGACACAGTGCCGTTGTTCATAGAAACGCTAAAATAAGCTGTTTGGGCATAGTAGCACTAACTTTACTTGAGGAGCAGATATCATCTAACACATTAACGAAACGCCTTTCTGCATTGTAAATAATAGTTTATATCATTTAAAACCACTATCTTTTATTTTAGCAAGCTTTTATCTTAACATTGCAGAAAGTGACATTCTCTTACAGGGAAAACAGCTTTTCAGCATCTGCGGAGCTGCGGTCTCTCCTTTCACTCAGGAACACTGACACAATGCCACTGTTCATAGAAACACTAAAATAACCTGTTTGGGCATAGTAGCACTAACTTTACTTGAGGAGCAGAAACAAATCTGAGGAATTAAAGAAACATCTTCCTGAACTGCAAATAAGAGTTTAATTGATTTGAAACCAATATCTTTTATTTTAGCAAGCTTTTATCTTAACATTGCAGAATGTGACATTCTCTTACAGGGAAAACAGCTTTTCAGCATCTGCGGAGCTGCGGTCTCTCCTTTCACTCAGGAACACTGACACAGTGCTACTGTTCATAGAAACGCTAAAATAACCTGTTTGGGCATAGTAGCACTAACTTTACTTGAGGAGCAGAAACAAATCTGAGGAATTAAAGAAACATCTTTCTGCATTGCAAATAAAAGTTTAATTCATTTAAAACCAATATATTGTATTTTAGCAAGATTTTATCTTAACATTGCAGAAAGTGACATTCTCTTACAGGGAAAAGAGCTTTTCAGCATCTGTGGAGCTGCGGTCTCTTCTTTTACTCAGGAACACTGAAACAGTGCCACTGTGCATAGAAACGCTAAAATAAGCTGTTTGGGCATAGTAGCACAAATTTTACTAAGAAGTAGAAACAAATCTGACGCATTAAAGAAACGCCTTCCTGCACTGCAAATAAGAGTGTATTTAATCTGAAACCAATATATTTCATTTTGGTAAGCTTGTATCTTAACATTGCATAAAGTGACATTCTCTTAGAGGGAAAACAGCTTTTCAGCATCTGCGGAGCTGTGGTCTCTTCCTTCACTAAGGGGCACTGAGACACTGCCACTGTGCATAGAAACGCTAAAATAAGCTGTTTGAGCATAGTAGCACTAACTTTACTTAGAAGTAGAAACAAATCTGACGCATTAAAGAAACGCCTTCCTGCACTGCAAATAATAGTTTAATTCATTTAAAACCAATATATTGTATTTTACCAAGATTTTATCTTAACATTGCAGAAAGTGACATTCTCTTACAGGGAAAAGAGCTTTTCAGCATCTGTGGAGCTGCGGTCTCTTCTTTTACTCAGGAACACTGAAACAGTGCCACTGTGCATAGAAAACGCTAAAATAAGCTGTTTGGGCATAGTAGCACAAATTTTACTAAGAAGTAGAAACAAATCGGACGCATTAAAGAAAAGCCTTCCTGCACTGCAAATAATAGTTTATTTCATTTAAAACCAATATCTTTTATTTTAGCAAGCTTTTATCTTACCATTGCAGAATGTGACATTCTTTTACATGGAAAACATCTTTTCAGCATCTGCGGAGCTGCTGTCTCTCCTTTCACTCAGTAGCATTGACACAGTGCCACCGTTCATAGAAACGCTAAAATAAGCTGTTTGGGCATAGTAGCACTAACTTTACTTGAGGAGTAGAAATCATCTAACACATTAAAGAAAGGCCTTCCTGCACTGCAAATAAGAGTTTAATTCATTTGAAACCATTATCTTTTATTTCTTTTATTTTTGCAAGCTTTTATCTTAGCATTGCATAAAAAGACATTCTCTTACAGAGAAAACAGCTTTTGAGCATCTGGGGAGCTGTGGTCTCTCCTTTCACTCAGGAACACTGAAACAGTGCCACTGTGCATAGAAACGCTAAAATAAGCTGTTTGGGCATAGTAGCACTAACTTTACTTGAGGAGTAGAAATCATCTAACACATTAAAGAAACGCCTTCCTGCACTGCAAATAATAGTTTATTTCATTTAAAACCAATATCTTTTATTTTAGCAAGCTTTGAACTTAACATTGCAGAAAGTGACATTCTCATACAGGGAAAACAGCTTTTCAGCATCTGCAGAGCTGCGTTCTCTTCCTTCACTAAGGGGCACTGAGACACTGCCACTGTGCATAGAAACGCTAAAATAAGCTGTTTGAGCATAGTAGCACTAACTTTACTTGAGGAGCAGAAACAATCTAACACATTAAAGAAACGCCTTTCTGCATTGCAAATAATAGTTTAATTCATTTAAAACCAATATATTGTATTTTAGAAAGATTTTATCTTAACATTGCAGAAAGTGACATTCTCTTACAGGGAAAACAGCTTTTTAGCAGCTGTGGAGCTGCGGTCTCTTCTTTTACTCAGGAACACTGAAACAGTGCCACTGTGCATAGAAACGCTAAAATAAGCTGTTTGGGCATAGTAGCACAAATTTTACTTAGAAGTAGAAACAAATCTGACGCATTAAAGAAACGCCTTCCTGCACTGCAAATAATAGTTTATTTCATTTAAAACCAATATCTTTTATTTTAGCAAGCTTTTATCTTAACATTGTAGAAATAATAGTTTAATTCATTTAAAACCAATATCTTTTATTTTAGCAAGCTTTTATCTTAACATTGCAGAATGTGACATTCTCTCACAGGGAAAACATCTTTTCAGCATCTGCGGAGCTGCGGTCTCTTCTTTTACTCAGTAGCACTGAAACAGTGCCACTGTGCATAGAAACGCTAAAATAAGCTGTTTGGGCATAGTAGCACAAATTTTACTTAGAAGTAGAAACAAATCTGACGCATTAAAGAAACGCCTTCCTGCACTGCAAATAAGAGCTTAATTCATTTGAAACCATTATCTTTTATTTCTTTTATTTTTGCAAGCTTTTATCTTAGCATTGCATAAAAAGACATTCTCTTACAGAGAAAACAGCTTTTGAGCGTCTGGGGAGCTGTGGTCTCTCCTTTCACTCAGGAACACTGAAACAGTGCCACTGTGCATAGAAACGCTAAAATGAGCTGTTTGGGCATAGTAGCACAAATTTTACTTAGAAGTAGAAACAAATCTGACGCATTAAAGAAACGCCTTCCTGCACTGCAAATAACAGTTTAATTCATTTGAAACCATTATCTTTTATTTCTTTTATTTTTGCAAGCTTTTATCTTAACATTGCATAAAGTGACATTCTGTTACAAGGAAAATAGCTTTTCAACATCTGTGGAGCTGCGGTCTCTTTTTTCACTCAGGAGCACTGTTACAGTGCCGCTGTTCATAGAAACGCTAAAATAAGCTTTTTAAGCATAGTAGCACTAACTTTACTTGAGGAGTAGAAATCATCTAACACATTAAAGAAACGCCTTTCTGCATTGCAAATAAGAGTTTAATTCATTTGAAACCAATATCTTTCATTTTGGTAAGCTTTGAACTTAACATTGCAGAAAGTGACATTCTCATACAGGGAAAACAGCTTTTCAGCATCTGCAGAGCTGCGTTCTCTTCCTTCACTAAGGGGCACTGAGACACTGCCACTGTGCATAGAAACGCTAAAATTACCTGTTTGGGCATAGTAGCACTTACTTTACTTGAGGAGCAGAAACAAATCTGACGCATTAAAGAAACGTTTCCTGAACTGCAAATAAGAGTTTAATTCATTTGAAACCAATATCTTTTATTTTCGCAAGCTTTTATCTTAACATTGCATAAAGTGACATTCTGTTACAAGGAAAATAGCTTTTCAACATCTGTGGAGCTGCGGTCTCTTTTTTCACTCAGGAGCACTGTTACAGTGCCGCTGTTCATAGAAACGCTAAAATAAGCTGTTTGAGCATAGTAGCACTAACTTTACTTGAGGAGCAGAAACAATCTAACACATTAAAGAAACGCCTTTCTGCATTGCAAATAATAGTTTAATTCATTTAAAACCAATATATTGTATTTTAGAAAGATTTTGTCTTAACATTGCAGAAAGTGACATTCTCTTACAGGGAAAACAGCTTTTCAGCATCTGTAGAGCTGCGGTCTCTTCTTTTACTCAGGAACACTGAAACAGTGCCACTGTGCATAGAAACGCTAAAATAAGCTGTTTGGGCATAGTAGCACTAACTTTACTTGAGGAGTAGAAATCATCTAACACATTAAAGAAAGGCCTTCCTGCACTGCAAATAAGAGTTTAATTCATTTAAAACCAATATCTTTTATTTTAGCAAGCTGTTATCTTAACATTGCAGAATGTGACATTCTCTTACAGGGAAAACAGCTTTTCAGCGTCTGGGGAGCTGAGGTCTCTCCTTTCACTCAGTAGCACTGACACAGTGCCACTGTTCATAGAAACGCTAAAATAACCTGTTTGGGCATAGTAGCACTAAATTTACTTGAGAAGCAGAAACAAATCTGACGCATTAAAGAAACGTTTTCCTGAACTGCAAATAAGAGTTTAATTCATTTGAAACCAATATCTTTTCTTTTCGCAAGCTTTTATCTTAACATTGCATAAAGTGACATTCTGTTACAAGGAAAATAGCTTTTCAACATCTGTGGAGCTGCGGTCTCTTTTTTCACTCAGGAGCACTGTTACAGTGCCGCTGTTCATAGAAACGCTAAAATAAGCTGTTTGAGCATAGTAGCACTAACTTTACTTGAGGAGCAGAAACAATCTAACACATTAAAGAAACGCCTTTCTGCATTGCAAATAATAGTTTAATTCATTTAAAACCAATATCTTTTATTTTAGCAATCTTTTATCTTAACATTGCAGAATGTGACATTCTCTTACAAGGAAAACAGCTTTTCAGCATCTGCGGAGCTGCGGTCTCTCCTTTCACTCAGGAACACTGACACAGTGCTACTGTTCATAGAAACGCTAAAATAACCTATTTGGGCATAGTAGCACTAACTTTACTTGAGGAGCAGAAACAAATCTGAGGAATTAAAGAAACATCTTCCTGAACTGCAAATAAGAGTTTAATTCATTTGAAATCAATATCTTTTATTTTCGTAAGCTTTGATCTTAACATTGCATGAAGTGACATTCTCTTAGAGGGAAAACAGCGTTTCAGCATCAGTGGAGTTGTGGTCTCTTCTTTCACTCAGGAGCACTGTCACAGTGCCATTGTTCATAGAAACGCTAAAATAAGCTGTTTGAGCATAGTAGCACTAACTTTACTTGAGGAGCAGAAACAATCTAACACATTAAAGAAACGCCTTTCTGCATTGCAAATAAAAGTTTAATTCATTTGAAACCAATATCTTTTATTTTAGCAAGCTTTTATCTTAGCATTGCATAAAAAGACCTTCTCTTACAGAGAAAACAGCTTTTGAGCATCTGGGGAGCTGTGGTCTCTCCTTTCACTCAGGAACACTGAAACAGTGCCACTGTGCATAGAAACGCTAAAATGAGCTGTTTGGGCATAGTAGCACAAATTTTACTTAGAAGTAGAAACAAATCTGACGCATTAAAGAAACGCCTTCCTGCACTGCAAATAATAGTTTAATTCATTTAAAACCAATATCTTTTATTTTAGCAAGCTGTTATCTTAACATTGCAGAATGTGACATTCTCTTACAGGGAAAACAGCTTTTCAGCGTCTGGGGAGCTGTGGTCTCTCCTTTCACTCAGTAGCACTGACACAGTGCCACTGTTCATAGAAACGCTAAAATAACCTGTTTGGGCATAGTAGCACTAACTTTACTTGAGAAGCAGAAACAAATCTGACGCATTAAAGAAAGGCCTTCCTGCACTGCAAATAACAGTTTAATTCATTTGAAACCATTATCTTTTATTTCTTTTATTTTTGCAAGCTTTTATCTTAGCATTGCATAAAAAGACATTCTCTTACAGAGAAAACAGCTTTTGAGCATCTGGGGAGCTGTGGTCTCTCCTTTCACTCAGGAACACTGAAACAGTGGCACTGTTCATAGAAACGCTAAAATTAGCTGTTTGGGCATAGTAGCACTAACTTTACTTGAGGAGTAGAAATCATCTAACACATTAAAGAAACGCCTTTCTGCATTGCAAATAAGAGTTTAATTCATTTGAAACCAATATCTTTCATTTTGGTAAGCTTTGAACTTAACATTGCAGAAAGTGACATTCTCATACAGAGAAAACAGCTTTTCAGCATCTGCAGAGCTGCGTTCTCTTCCTTCACTAAGGGGCACTGAGACACTGCCACTGTGGATAGAAACGCTAAAATAAGCTGTTTGGGCATAGTAGCACAAATTTTACTTGAGGAGTAGAAATCATCTAACACATTAAAGAAACGCCTTTCTGCATTGCAAATAAGAGTTTAATTCATTTGAAACCATTATCTTTTATTTCTTTTATTTTTGCAAGCTTTTATCTTAACATTGCAGAAAGTGACATTCTCTTACAGGGAAAACAGCTTTTCAGCATCTGTGGAGCTGCGGTCTCTTCTTTTACTCAGGAACACTGAAACAGTGCCACTGTGCATAGAAACGCTAAAATGAGCTATTTGGGCATAGTAGCACAAATTTTACTTGAGAAGCAGAAACAAATCTGACGCATTAAAGAAACGTCGTCCTGCACTGCAAATAAGAGTTTAATTCATTTGAAACCAATATCTTTTATTTTTTGCAAGCTTTTATCTTAACATTGCATAAAGTGACATTCTCTTACAGGGAAAACAGCTTTTCAGCATCTGTGGAGCTGCGGTCTCTTCTTTTTCTCAGGAACACTGAAACAGTGCCACTGTGCATAGAAACGCTAAAATAAGCTGTTTGGGCATAGTAGCACAAATTTTACTAAGAAGTGGAAACAAATCTGACGTATTAAAGAAACGCCTTCCTGCACTGCAAATAAGAGTGTATTTAATCTCAAACCAATATATTTCATTTTGGTAAGCTTGTATCTTCACATTGCATAAAGTGACATTCTCTTACAGGGAAAACAACTTTTCAGCATCTGCAGAGCTGCGTTCTCTTCCTTCACTAAGGGGCACTGAGACACTGCCACTGTGCATAGAAACGCTAAAATAAGCTGTTTGGGCATAGTAGCACAAATTTTACTTAGAAGTAGAAACAAATCTGACGCATTAAAGTAACGCCTTCCTGCACTGCAAATAATAGTTTATTTCATTTAAAACCAATATCTTTTATTTTAGCAAGCTTTTATCTTAACATTGCAGAAATAATAGTTTAATTCATTTAAAACCAATATCTTTTATTTTAGCAAGCTGTTATCTTAACATTGCAGAATGTGACATTCTCTTACAGGGAAAACAGCTTTTCAGCGTCTGGGGAGCTGTGGTCTCTCCTTTTACTCAGGAACACTGAAACAGTGCCACTGTGTATAGAAACGCTAAAACAAGTTGTTTGGGCATAGTAGCACAAATTTTACTAAGAAGTAGAAACAAATCTGACGCATTAAAGAAACGCCTTCTTGCACTGCAAATAAGAGTGTATTTAATCTGAAACCAATATATTTCATTTTGGTAAGCTTGTATCTTCACATTGCATAAAGTGACATTCTCTTACAGGGAAAACAGCTTTTCAGCATCTGCGGAGCTGTGGTCTCTTCCTTCACTAAGGGGCACTGAGACACTGCCACTGTGGATAGAAACGCTAAAATAAGCTGTTTGGGCATAGTAGCACTAACTTTACTTGAGGAGTAGAAATCATCTAACACATTAAAGAAACGCCTTTCTGCATTGCAAATAAGAGTTTAATTCATTTGAAACCAATATCTTTCATTTTGGTAAGCTTTGAACTTAACATTGCATAAAGTGACATTCTCATACAGGGAAAACAGCTTTTCAGCATCTGCAGAGCTGCGTTCTCTTCCTTCACTAAGGGGCACTGAGACAC
This sequence comes from Spinibarbus caldwelli, assembly GCA_039654775.1. NCBI lineage: Eukaryota > Metazoa > Chordata > Actinopteri > Cypriniformes > Cyprinidae > Spinibarbus > Spinibarbus caldwelli. Next base: position 45,564 of record JBCAMP010000204.1, on the reverse strand, counting down.
TGCCACTGTACATAGAAACGCTAAAATAAGCTGTTTGGGCATAGTAGCACAAATTTTACTTAGAAGTAGAAACAAATCTGACGCATTAAAGAAACGCCTTCCTGCACTGCAAATAACAGTTTAATTCTTTTGAAACCATTATGTTTTATTTCTTTTATTTTTGCAAGCTTTTATCTTAACATTGCAGAAAGTGACATTCTCTTACAGGGAAAACAGCTTTTCAGCATCTGTGGAGCTGCGGTCTCTTCTTTTACTCAGGAACACTGAAACAGTGCCACTGTGCATAGAAACGCTAAAATAAGCTGTTTGGGCATAGTAGCACAAATTTTACTTAGAAGTAGAAACAAATCTGACGCATTAAAGTAACGCCTTCCTGCACTGCAAATAATAGTTTATTTCATTTAAAACCAATATCTTTTATTTTAGCAAGCTTTTATCTTAACATTGCAGAAATAATAGTTTAATTCATTTAAAACCAATATCTTTTATTTTAGCAAGCTGTTATCTTAACATTGCAGAATGTGACATTCTCTTAAAGGGAAAACAGCTTTTCAGCGTCTGGGGAGCTGTGGTCTCTCCTTTCACTCAGTAGCACTGACACAGTGCCACTGTTCATAGAAACGCTAAAATAAGCTGTTTGGGCATAGTAGCACTAACTTTACTTGAGGAGCAGATATCATCTAACACATTAACGAAACGCCTTTCTGCATTGTAAATAATAGTTTATATCATTTAAAACCAATATCTTTTATTTTAGCAAGCTTTTATCTTAACATTGCAGAAATTGACATTCTCTTACAGGGAAAACATGTTTTCAGCATCTGGGGAGCTGCGGTCTCTTCTTTCAATCAGGAGCAGTGTTACAGTGCCGTTGTTCATAGAAACGCTAAAATAAGCTGTTTGGGCATAGTAGCACTACCTTTACTTGAGGAGCAGATATCATCTAACACATTAACGAAACGCCTTTCTGCATTGTAAATAATAGTTTATATCATTTAAAACCAATATCTTTTATTTTAGCAAGCTTTTATCTTAACATTGCAGAATGTGACATTCTCTTACAGGGAAAACAGCTTTTCAGCATCTGTGGAGCTGCGATCTCTTCTTTTACTCAGGAACACTGAAACAGTGCCACTGTGCATAGAAACGCTAAAATAAGCTGTTTGGACATAGTAGCACTAACTTTACTTGAGAAGCAGAAACAAATCTGACGCATTAAAGAAACGTCTTCCTGAACTGCAAATAAGAGTTTAATTCATTTGAAACCAATATCTTATATTTTAGCAAGCTTTGATCTTAACATTGCATAAAGTGACATTCTCTTACAGGGAAAACAGCTTTTCAGCATCTGCGGAGCTGCGGTCTCTCCTTTCACTCAGGAACACTGACACAGTGCCACTGTTCATAGAAACGCTAAAATAACCTGTTTGGGCATAGTAGCACTAACTTTACTTGAGGAGCACAAACAAATCTGAGGAATTAAAGAAACATCTTCCTGAACTGCAAATAAGAGTTTAATTCATTTGAAACCAATATCTTTTATTTCTTTTATCTTAACATTGCAGAATGTGACATTCTCTTACAGGGAAAACAGCTTTTCAGCATCTGTGGAGCTGCGATCTCTTCTTTCACTCAGGAGCAGTGACACAGTGCCACTGTGCATAGAAACGCTAAAATAAGCTGTTTGGGCATAGTAGCACAAATTTTACTTGAGAAGCAGAAACAATCTAATACATTAAAGAAACGCCTTTCTGCAGTGCAAATAAGAGTTCAATTCATTTGAAACCAATATCTTTCATTTTGGTAAGCTTTGAACTTAACATTGCATAAAGTGACATTCTCAAACAGGGAAAACAGTTTTTCAACATCTGAGGAGTTGCGGTTTCTTCTTTCACTCAGGAACAATGAAACAGTCCCACTGTTCATAGAAACGCTAAAATAAACTGTTTGGGCATAGTAGCACTAACTTTACTTGAGGAGCAGAAACAAATCTGAGGAATTAAAGAAACGTCTTCCTGAACTGCAAATAAGAGTTTAATTCATTTGAAACCAATATCTTTTATTTTAGCAAGCTTTGATCTTAACATTGAATAAAGTGACATTCTTTTAGAGGGAAAACAGCTTTTCAGCATCTGTGGAGTTGTGGTCTCTTCTTTACCTCAGGAGCACTGTCACAGTGCCATTGTTCATAGAAACGCTAACATAAGCTGTTTGAGCATAGTAGCACTAACTTTACTTGAGGAGCAGAAAAAATCTAACACATTAAATAAACGCCTTTCTGCATTGCAAATAATAGTTTAATTCATTTAAAACCAAAATATTTTATTTTAGCAAGATTTTATCTTAACATTGCAGAAAGTGACATTCTCTTAAAGGAAAACAGCTTTTCAGCATCTGTGGAGCTGCGATCTCTTCTTTTACTCAGGAACACTGAAACAGTGCCACTGTGCATAGAAACGCTAAAATAAGCTGTTTGGGCATAGTAGCACAAATTTAACGTAGAAGTAGAAACAAATCTGACGCATTAAAGAAACGCCTTCCTGCACTGCAAATAATAGTTTATGTCATTTAAAACCAATATCTTTTATTTTAGTAAGCTTTTATCTTAACATTGCAGAATGTGAAATTCTCTTACAGGGAAAACAGCTTTTCAGCGTCTGGGGACCTGTGGTCTCTTCCTTCACTAAGGGGCACTGAGACACTGCCACTGTGCATAGAAACGCTAAAATAAGCTGTTTGGGCATAGTAGCACTAACTTTACTTGAGGAGTAGAAATCATCTAACACATTAAAGAAAGGCCTTCCTGCACTGCAAATAAGAGTTTAATTCATTTGAAACCATTATCTTTTATTTCTTTTATTTTTGCAAGCTTTTATCTTAGCATTGCATAAAAAGACATTCTCTTACAGAGAAAACAGCTTTTGAGCATCTGCGGAGCTGTGGTCTCTCCTTTCACTCAGGAACACTGAAACAGTGGCACTGTTCATAGAAACGCTAAAATTAGCTGTTTGGGCATAGTAGCACTAACTTTACTTGAGGAGTAGAAATCATCTAACACATTAAAGAAAGGCCTTTTTGCACTGCAAATAAGAGTTTAATTCATTTGAAACCATTATCTTTTATTTCTTTTATTTTTGCAAGCTTTTATCTTAGCATTGCATAAAGTGACATTCTCTTACAGGGAAAACAGCTTTTCAGCATCTGCGGAGCTGTGGTCTCTCCTTTCACTCAGGAACACAGAAACAGTGCCACTGTGCATAGAAACGCTAAAATGAGCTATTTGGGCATAGTAGCACAAATTTTACTTGAGAAGCAGAAACAAATCTGACGCATTAAAGAAACGCCTTCCTGCACTGCAAATAAGAGTGTATTTAATCTGAAACCAATATCTTTTATTTTTTGCAAGCTTTTATCTTAACATTGCATAAAGTGACATTCTGTTACAAGGAAAATAGCTTTTCAACATCTGTGGAGCTGCGGTCTCTTCTTTCACTCAGGAGCACTGTCACAGTGCCATTGTTCATAGAAACGCTAAAATAAGCTGTTTGAGCATAGTAGCACTAACTTTACTTGAGGAGTAGAAATCATCTAACACATTAAAGAAACGCCTTTCTGCATTGCAAATAAGAGTTTAATTCATTTGAAACCAATATCATTCATTTTGGTAAGCTTTGAACTTAACATTGCATAAAGTGACATTCTCATACAGGGAAAACAGCTTTTCAGCATCTGCAGAGCTGCGTTCTCTTCCTTCACTAAGGGGCACTGTGACACTGCCACTGTGCATAGAAACGCTAAAATAAGCTGTTTGGGCATAGTAGCACAAATTTTACTTAGAAGTAGAAACAAATCTGATGCATTAAAGTAACGCCTTCCTGCACTGCAAATAAGAGTTTAATTCATTTGAAACCATTATCTTTTATTTCTTTTATTTTTGCAAGCTTTATCTTAACATTGCAGAAAGTGACATTCTCTTACAGGGAAAACAGCTTTTCAGCATCTGTGGAGCTGCGGTCTCTTCTTTTACTCAGGAACACTGAAACAGTGCCACTGTGCATAGAAACGCTAAAATAAGCTGTTTGGGCATAGTTGCACAAATTTTACTAAGAAGTAGAAACAAATCTGACGCATTAAAGAAACGCCTTCCTGCACTGCAAATAATAGTTTAATTCATTTAAAACCAATATCTTTTATTTTAGCAAGCTGTTGTCTTAACATTGCAGAATGTGACATTCTCTTACAGGGAAAACAGCTTTTCAGCGTCTGGGGAGCTGTGGTCTCTCCTTTCACTCAGTAGCACTGACACAGTGCCACTGTTCATAGAAACGCTAAAATAAGCTGTTTGGGCATAGTAGCACTAACTTTACTTGAGGAGTAGAAATCATCTAACACATTAAAGAAAGGCCTTCCTGCACTGCGCATAAGAGTTTAATTCATTTGAAAATAATATCTTTTATTTTAGCAAGCTGTTATCTTAACATTGCAGGATGTGACATTCTCTTACAGGGAAAACAGCTTTTCAGCGTCTGGGGAGCTGTGGTTTCTCCTTTCACTCAGGAACACTGAAACAGTGCCACTGTGCATAGAAACGCTAAAATAATCTGTTTGGGCATAGTAGCACTAACTTTACTTGAGGAGTAGAAATCATCTAACACATTAAAGAAAGGCCTTCCTGCACTGCGCATAAGAGTTTAATTCATTTGAAACCAATATCTTTTATTTTTTGCAAGCTTTTATCTTAACATTGCATAAAGTGACATTCTGTTACAAGGAAAATAGCTTTTCAACATCTGTGGAGCTGCGGTCTCTTCTTTCAATCAGGAGCACTGTTACAGTGCCGCTGTTCATAGAAACGCTAAAATAAGCTGTTTGAGCATAGTAGCACTAACTTTACTTGAGGAGTAGAAATCATCTAACACATTAAAGAAACGCCTTTCTGCATTGCAAATAAGAGTTTAATTCAATTGAAACCAATATCTTTCATTTTGGTAAGCTTTGAACTTAACATTGCATAAAGTGACATTCTCATACAGGGAAAACAGCTTTTCAGCATCTGCAGAGCTGCGTTCTCTTCCTTCTCTAAGGGGCACTGAGACACTGCCACTGTATATAGAAACGCTAAAATAAGCTGTTTGGGCATAGTAGCACAAATTTTACTTAGAAGTAGAAACAAATCTGACGCATTAAAGAAACGCCTTCCTGCACTGCAAATAATAGTTTAATTCATTTAAAACCAATATCTTTTATTTTAGCAAGCTGTTATCTTATTGCAGGATGTGACATTCCCTTACAGGGAAAACAGCTTTTCAGCGTCTGGGGAGCTGTGGTCTCTCCTTTCACTCAGTAGCACTGACACAGTGCCACTGTTCATAGAAACGCTAAAATAAGCTGTTTGGGCATAGTAGCACTAACTTTACTTGAGAAGCAGAAACAAATCTGACGCATTAAAGAAACGTCTTCCTGAACTGCAAATAAGAGTTTAATTCATTTGAAAATAATATCTTTTATTTTAGCAAGCTGTTATCTTAACATTGCAGGATGTGACATTCTCTTACAGGGAAAACAGCTTTTCAGCGTCTGGGGAGCTGTGGTTTCTCCTTTCACTCAGGAACACTGAAACAGTGCCACTGTGCATAGAAACGCTAAAATAATCTGTTTGGGCATAGTAGCACTAACTTTACTTGAGGAGTAGAAATCATCTAACACATTAAAGAAACGCCTTCCTCCACTGCAAATAAGAGTTTAATTCATTTGAAACCATTATCTTTTATTTCTTTTATTTTTGCAAGCTTTTATCTTAGCATTGCAAAAAGTGACAGTCGCTTACAGGGAAAACAGCTTTTCAGCATCTGTGGAGCTGCGGTGTCTTCTTTTACTCAGGAACACTGAAACAGTGCCACTGTGCATAGAAACGCTAAAATAAGCTGTTTGGGCATAGTAGCACAAATTTTACTTGAGGAGTAGAAATCATCTAACACATTAAAGAAACGCCTTCCTCCACTGCAAATAAGAGTTTAATTCATTTGAAACCATTATCTTTTATTTCTTTTATTTTTGCAAGCTTTTATCTTAGCATTGCAAAAAGTGACAGTCGCTTACAGGGAAAACAGCTTTTCAGCATCTGTGGAGCTGCGGTGTCTTCTTTTACTCAGGAACACTGAAACAGTGCCACTGTGCATAGAAACGCTAAAATAAGCTGTTTGGGCATAGTAGCACAAATTTTACTAAGAAGTAGAAACAAATCTGACGCATTAAAGAAACCTCTTCCTGCACTGCAAATAAGAGTGTATTTAATCTGAAACCAATATATTTCATTTTGGTAAGCTTGTATCTTAACATTGCATAAAGTGACATTCTCTTACAGGGAAAACAGCTTTTCAGCATCTGTGGAGCTGTGGTCTCTTCCTTCACTAAGGGGCACTGAGACACTGCCACTGTGGATAGAAACGCTAAAATAAGCTGTTTGGGCATAGTAGCACTAACTTTACTTGAGGAGTAGAAATCATCTAACACATTAAAGAAACGCCTTTCTGCATTGCAAATAAGAGTTTAATTCATTTGAAACCAATATCTTTCATTTTGGTAAGCTTTGAAATTAACATTGCATAAAGTGACATTCTCATACAGGGAAAACAGCTTTTCAGCATCTGCAGAGCTGCGTTCTCTTCCTTCACTAAGGGGCACTGAGACACTGCCACTGTGCATAGAAACGCTAAAATAAGCTGTTTGGGCATAGTAGCACAAATTTTACTTAGAAGTAGAAACAAATCTGACGCATTAAAGTAACGCCTTCCTGCACTGCAAATAAGAGTTTAATTCATTTGAAACCATTATCTTTTATTTCTTTTATTTTTGCAAGCTTTTATCTTAACATTGCAGAAAGTGACATTCTCTTACAGGGAAAACAGCTTTTCAGCATCTGTGGAGCTGCGGTCTCTTCTTTTACTCAGGAACACTGAAACAGTGCCACTGTGCATAGAAACGCTAAAATAAGCTGTTTGGGCATAGTTGCACAAATTTTACTAAGAAGTAGAAACAAATCTGACGCATTAAAGAAACGCCTTCCTGCACTGCAAATAATAGTTTAATTCATTTAAAACCAATATCTTTTATTTTAGCAAGCTTTGATCTTAACATAGCATAAAGTGACATTCTCTTACAGGGAAAACAGCTTTTCAGCATCTGCGGAGCTGTGGTCTCTCCTTTCACTCAGGAACACTGAAACAGTGCCACTGTGCATAGAAACGCTAAAATAAGCTGTTTGGGCATAGTAGCACTAACTTTACTTGAGGAGCAGAAACAAATCTGACGCATTAAAGAAACGTTTTCCTGAACTGCAAATAAGAGTTTAATTCATTTGAAACCAATATCTTTTATTTTCGCAAGCTTTTATCTTAACATTGCATAAAGTGACATTCTGTTACAAGGAAAATAGCTTTTCAACATCTGTGGAGCTGCGGTCTCTTTATTCACTCAGGAGCACTGTTACAGTGCCGCTGTTCATAGAAACGCTAAAATAAGCTGTTTGAGCATAGTAGCACTAACTTTACTTGAGGAGCAGAAACAATCTAACACATTAAAGAAACGCCTTTCTGCATTGCAAATAATAGTTTAATTCATTTAAAACCAATATATTGTATTTTAGCAAGATTTTATCTTAACATTGCAGAAAGTAACATTCTCTTACAGGGAAAACAGCTTTTCAGCATCTGTGGAGCTGCGGTCTCTTCTTTTACTCAGGAACACTGAAACAGTGCCACTGTGCATAGAAACGCTAAAATAAGCTGTTTGGGCATAGTAGCACAAATTTTACTAAGAAGTAGAAACAAATCTGACGCATTAAAGAAACGCCTTCCTGCACTGCAAATAATAGTTTAATTCATTTAAAACCAATATCTTTTATTTTAGCAAGCTGTTGTCTTAACATTGCAGAATGTGACATTCTCTTACAGGGAAAACAGCTTTTCAGCGTCTGGGGAGCTGTGGTCTCTCCTTTCACTCAGTAGCACTGACACAGTGCCACTGTTCATAGAAACGCTAAAATAAGCTGTTTGGGCATAGTAGCACTAACTTTACTTGAGGAGTAGAAATCATCTAACACATTAAAGAAAGGCCTTCCTGCACTGCACATAAGAGTTTAATTCATTTGAAACCAATATCTTTTATTTTTTGCAAGCTTTTATCTTAACATTGCATAAAGTGACATTCTGTTACAAGGAAAATAGCTTTTCAACATCTGTGGAGCTGCGGTCTCTTCTTTCAATCAGGAGCACTGTTACAGTGCCGCTGTTCATAGAAACGCTAAAATAAGCTGTTTGAGCATAGTAGCACTAACTTTACTTGAGGAGCAGAAACAATCTAACACATTACACAAACGCCTTTCTGCATTGCAAATAATAGTTTAATTCATTTAAAACCAATATATTTTATTTTAGCAAGATTTTATCTTAACATTGCAGAAAGTGACATTCTCTTACAGGGAAAACATGTTTTCAGCATCTGTGGAGCTGCGGTCTCTTCTTTCAATCAGGAGCACTGTTACAGTGCCACTGTGCATAGAAACGCTAAAATAAGCTGTTTGAGCATAGTAGCACTAACTTTACTTGAGGAGCAGAAACAATCTAACACATTAAAGAAACGCCTTTCTGCATTGCAAATAAGAGTTTGATTCATTTGAAACCAATATCTTTCATTTTGGTAAGCTTTGAACTTAACATTGCATAAAGTGACATTCTCATACAGGGAAAACAGCTTTTCAGCATCTGCAGAGCTGCGTTCTCTTCCTTCACTAAGGGGCACTGAGACACTGCCACTGTGCATAGAAACGCTAAAATAAGCTGTTTGGGCATAGTAGCACAAATTTTACTTGAGAAGCAGAAACAAATCTGACGCATTAAAGAAACGCCTTCCTGCACTGAAAATAATAGTTTAATTCATTTAAAACCAATATCTTTTATTTTAGCAAGCTGTTTTCTTAACATTGCAGAATGTGACATTCTCTTACAGGGAAAACAGCTTTTCAGCGTCTGGGGAGCTGTGGTCTCTCCTTTCACTCATTAGCACTGTTCATAGAAACGCTAAAATAAGCTGTTTGGGCATAGTAGCACTAACTTTACTTGAGGAGTAGAAATCATCTAACACATTACACAAACGCCTTTCTGCATTGCAAATAAGAGTTTAATTCATTTGAAACCAATATCATTCATTTTGGTAAGCTTTGAACTTAACATTGCATAAAGTGACATTCTCATACAGGGAAAACAGCTTTTCAGCATCTGCAGAGCTGCGTTCTCTTCCTTCACTAAGGGGCACTGAGACACTGCCACTGTGCATAGAAACGCTAAAATAAGCTGTTTGGGCATAGTAGCACAAATTTTACTTAGAAGTAGAAACAAATCTGATGCATTAAAGTAACGCCTTCCTGCACTGCAAATGAGAGTTTAATTCATTTGAAACCATTATCTTTTATTTCTTTTATTTTTGCAAGCTTTATCTTAACATTGCAGAAAGTGACATTCTCTTACAGGGAAAACAGCTTTTCAGCATCTGTGGAGCTGCGGTTTCTTCTTTTACTCAGGAACACTGAAACAGTGCCACTGTGCATAGAAACGCTAAAATAAGCTGTTTGGACATAGTTGCACAAATTTTACTAAGAAGTAGAAACAAATCTGACGCATTAAAGAAATGCCTTCCTGCACTGCAAATAATAGTTTAATTCATTTAAAACCAATATCTTTTATTTTAGCAAGCTTTGATCTTAACATAGCATAAAGTGACATTCTCTTACAGGGAAAACAGCTTTTCAGCGTCTGGGGAGCTGTGGTCTCTCCATTCACTCAGTAGCACTGACACAGTGCCACTGTTCATAGAAACGCTAAAATAAGCTGTTTGGGCATAGTAGCACTAACTTTACTTGAGAAGCAGAAACAAATCTGACGCATTAAAGAAACGTCTTCCTGAACTGCAAATAAGAGTTTAATTCATTTGAAACCAATATCTTTTATTTTAGCTAGCTTTTATCTTAACATTGCAGAATGTGACATTCTCTTACAGGGAAAACATCTTTTCAGCATCTGCGGAGCTGCTGTCTCTCCTTTCACTCAGTAGCACTGACACAGTGCCACTGTTCATAGAAACGCTAAAATAAGCTGTTTGGGCATAGTAGCACTAACTTTACTTGAGGAGCAGAAACAAATCTGACGCATTAAAGAAACGTTTTCCTGAACTGCAAATAAGAGTTTAATTCATTTGAAACCAATATCTTTTATTTTCGCAAGCTTTTATCTTAACATTGCATAAAGTGACATTCTCTTACAGGGAAAACAGCTTTTCAGCATCTGCGGAGCTGCGTTCTCTTCCTTCACTAAGGGGCACTGAGACACTGCCACTGTGGATAGAAACGCTAAAATAAGCTGTTTGGGCATAGTAGCACAAATTTTACTTGAGGAGTAGAAATCATCTAACACATTAAAGAAACGCCTTTCTGCATTGCAAATAAGAGTTTAATTCATTTGAAACCATTATCTTTTATTTCTTTTATTTTTGCAAGCTTTTATCTTAACATTGCAGAAAGTGACATTCTCTTACAGGGAAAACAGCTTTTCAGCATCTGTGGAGCTGCGGTCTCTTCTTTTACTCAGGAACACTGAAACAGTGCCACTGTGCATAGAAACGCTAAAATAAGCTGTTTGGGCATAGTAGCACAAATTTTACTTGAGAAGCAGAAACAAATCTGACGCATTAAAGAAACGTCGTCCTGCACTGCAAATAAGAGTTTAATTCATTTGAAACCAATATCTTTTATTTTTTGCAAGCTTTTATCTTAACATTGCATAAAGTGACATTCTCTTACAGGGAAAACAGCTTTTCAGCATCTGTGGAGCTGCGGTCTCTTCTTTTTCTCAGGAACACTGAAACAGTGCCACTGTGCATAGAAACGCTAAAATAAGCTGTTTGGGCATAGTAGCACAAATTTTACTAAGAAGTGGAAACAAATCTGACGTATTAAAGAAACGCCTTCCTGCACTGCAAATAAGAGTGTATTTAATCTCAAACCAATATATTTCATTTTGGTAAGCTTGTATCTTCACATTGCATAAAGTGACATTCTCTTACAGGGAAAACAACTTTTCAGCATCTGCAGAGCTGCGTTCTCTTCCTTCACTTAGGGGCACTGAGACACTGCCACTGTGCATAGAAACGCTAAAATAAGCTGTTTGGGCATAGTAGCACAAATTTTACTTAGAAGTAGAAACAAATCTGACGCATTAAAGTAACGCCTTCCTGCACTGCAAATAATAGTTTATTTCATTTAAAACCAATATCTTTTATTTTAGCAAGCTTTTATCTTAACATTGCAGAAATAATAGTTTAATTCATTTAAAACCAATATCTTTTATTTTAGCAAGCTGTTATCTTAACATTGCAGAATGTGACATTCTCTTACAGGGAAAACAGCTTTTCAGCGTCTGGGGAGCTGTGGTCTCTCCTTTTACTCAGGAACACTGAAACAGTGCCACTGTGTATAGAAACGCTAAAACAAGTTGTTTGGGCATAGTAGCACAAATTTTACTAAGAAGTAGAAACAAATCTGACGCATTAAAGAAACGCCTTCTTGCACTGCAAATAAGAGTGTATTTAATCTGAAACCAATATATTTCATTTTGGTAAGCTTGTATCTTCACATTGCATAAAGTGACATTCTCTTACAGGGAAAACAGCTTTTCAGCATCTGCGGAGCTGTGGTCTCTTCCTTCACTAAGGGGCACTGAGACACTGCCACTGTGGATAGAAACGCTAAAATAAGCTGTTTGGGCATAGTAGCACTAACTTTACTTGAGGAGTAGAAATCATCTAACACATTAAAGAAACGCCTTTCTGCATTGCAAATAAGAGTTTAATTCATTTGAAACCAATATCTTTCATTTTGGTAAGCTTTGAACTTAACATTGCATAAAGTGACATTCTCATACAGGGAAAACAGCTTTTCAGCATCTGCAGAGCTGCGTTCTCTTCCTTCACTAAGGGGCACTGAGACACTGCCACTGTACATAGAAACGCTAAAATAAGCTGTTTGGGCATAGTAGCACAAATTTTACTTAGAAGTAGAAACAAATCTGACGCATTAAAGAAACGCCTTCCTGCACTGCAAATAACAGTTTAATTCTTTTGAAACCATTATGTTTTATTTCTTTTATTTTTGCAAGCTTTTATCTTAACATTGCAGAAAGTGACATTCTCTTACAGGGAAAACAGCTTTTCAGCATCTGTGGAGCTGCGGTCTCTTCTTTTACTCAGGAACACTGAAACAGTGCCACTGTGCATAGAAACGCTAAAATAAGCTGTTTGGGCATAGTAGCACAAATTTTACTTAGAAGTAGAAACAAATCTGACGCATTAAAGTAACGCCTTCCTGCACTGCAAATAATAGTTTATTTCATTTAAAACCAATATCTTTTATTTTAGCAAGCTTTTATCTTAACATTGCAGAAATAATAGTTTAATTCATTTAAAACCAATATCTTTTATTTTAGCAAGCTGTTATCTTAACATTGCAGAATGTGACATTCTCTTAAAGGGAAAACAGCTTTTCAGCGTCTGGGGAGCTGTGGTCTCTCCTTTCACTCAGTAGCACTGACACAGTGCCACTGTTCATAGAAACGCTAAAATAAGCTGTTTGGGCATAGTAGCACTAACTTTACTTGAGGAGCAGATATCATCTAACACATTAACGAAACGCCTTTCTGCATTGTAAATAATAGTTTATATCATTTAAAACCAATATCTTTTATTTTAGCAAGCTTTTATCTTAACATTGCAGAAATTGACATTCTCTTACAGGGAAAACATGTTTTCAGCATCTGGGGAGCTGCGGTCTCTTCTTTCAATCAGGAGCACTGTTACAGTGCCGTTGTTCATAGAAACGCTAAAATAAGCTGTTTGAGCATAGTAGCACTACCTTTACTTGAGGAGCAGATATCATCTAACACATTAACGAAACGCCTTTCTGCATTGTAAATAATAGTTTATATCATTTAAAACCAATATCTTTTATTTTAGCAAGCTTTTATCTTAACATTGCAGAATGTGACATTCTCTTACAGGGAAAACAGCTTTTCAGCATCTGTGGAGCTGCGATCTCTTCTTTTACTCAGGAACACTGAAACAGTGCCACTGTGCATAGAAACGCTAAAATAAGCTGTTTGGACATAGTAGCACTAACTTTACTTGAGAAGCAGAAACAAATCTGACGCATTAAAGAAACGTCTTCCTGAACTGCAAATAAGAGTTTAATTCATTTGAAACCAATATCTTATATTTTAGCAAGCTTTGATCTTAACATTGCATAAAGTGACATTCTCTTACAGGGAAAACAGCTTTTCAGCATCTGCGGAGCTGCGGTCTCTCCTTTCACTCAGGAACACTGACACAGTGCCACTGTTCATAGAAACGCTAAAATAACCTGTTTGGGCATAGTAGCACTAACTTTACTTGAGGAGCACAAACAAATCTGAGGAATTAAAGAAACATCTTCCTGAACTGCAAATAAGAGTTTAATTCATTTGAAACCAATATCTTTTATTTCTTTTATCTTAACATTGCAGAATGTGACATTCTCTTACAGGGAAAACAGCTTTTCAGCATCTGTGGAGCTGCGATCTCTTCTTTCACTCAGGAGCAGTGACACAGTGCCACTGTGCATAGAAACGCTAAAATAAGCTGTTTGGGCATAGTAGCACAAATTTTACTTGAGAAGCAGAAACAATCTAATACATTAAAGAAACGCCTTTCTGCAGTGCAAATAAGAGTTCAATTCATTTGAAACCAATATCTTTCATTTTGGTAAGCTTTGAACTTAACATTGCATAAAGTGACATTCTCAAACAGGGAAAACAGTTTTTCAACATCTGAGGAGTTGCGGTTTCTTCTTTCACTCAGGAACAATGAAACAGTCCCACTGTTCATAGAAACGCTAAAATAAACTGTTTGGGCATAGTAGCACTAACTTTACTTGAGGAGCAGAAACAAATCTGAGGAATTAAAGAAACGTCTTCCTGAACTGCAAATAAGAGTTTAATTCATTTGAAACCAATATCTTTTATTTTAGCAAGCTTTGATCTTAACATTGAATAAAGTGACATTCTTTTAGAGGGAAAACAGCTTTTCAGCATCTGTGGAGTTGTGGTCTCTTCTTTACCTCAGGAGCACTGTCACAGTGCCATTGTTCATAGAAACGCTAACATAAGCTGTTTGAGCATAGTAGCACTAACTTTACTTGAGGAGCAGAAAAAATCTAACACATTAAATAAACGCCTTTCTGCATTGCAAATAATAGTTTAATTCATTTAAAACCAAAATATTTTATTTAGCAAGATTTTATCTTAACATTGCAGAAAGTGACATTCTCTTAAAGGAAAACAGCTTTTCAGCATCTGTGGAGCTGCGATCTCTTCTTTTACTCAGGAACACTGAAACAGTGCCACTGTGCATAGAAACGCTAAAATAAGCTGTTTGGGCATAGTAGCACAAATTTAACGTAGAAGTAGAAACAAATCTGACGCATTAAAGAAACGCCTTCCTGCACTGCAAATAATAGTTTATGTCATTTAAAACCAATATCTTTTATTTTAGTAAGCTTTTATCTTAACATTGCAGAATGTGAAATTCTCTTACAGGGAAAACAGCTTTTCAGCGTCTGGGGACCTGTGGTCTCTTCCTTCACTAAGGGGCACTGAGACACTGCCACTGTGCATAGAAACGCTAAAATAAGCTGTTTGGGCATAGTAGCACTAACTTTACTTGAGGAGTAGAAATCATCTAACACATTAAAGAAAGGCCTTCCTGCACTGCAAATAAGAGTTTAATTCATTTGAAACCATTATCTTTTATTTCTTTTATTTTTGCAAGCTTTTATCTTAGCATTGCATAAAAAGACATTCTCTTACAGAGAAAACAGCTTTTGAGCATCTGCGGAGCTGTGGTCTCTCCTTTCACTCAGGAACACTGAAACAGTGGCACTGTTCATAGAAACGCTAAAATTAGCTGTTTGGGCATAGTAGCACTAACTTTACTTGAGGAGTAGAAATCATCTAACACATTAAAGAAAGGCCTTTTTGCACTGCAAATAAGAGTTTAATTCATTTGAAACCATTATCTTTTATTTCTTTTATTTTTGCAAGCTTTTATCTTAGCATTGCATAAAGTGACATTCTCTTACAGGGAAAACAGCTTTTCAGCATCTGCGGAGCTGTGGTCTCTCCTTTCACTCAGGAACACAGAAACAGTGCCACTGTGCATAGAAACGCTAAAATGAGCTATTTGGGCATAGTAGCACAAATTTTACTTGAGAAGCAGAAACAAATCTGACGCATTAAAGAAACGCCTTCCTGCACTGCAAATAAGAGTGTATTTAATCTGAAACCAATATCTTTTATTTTTTGCAAGCTTTTATCTTAACATTGCATAAAGTGACATTCTGTTACAAGGAAAATAGCTTTTCAACATCTGTGGAGCTGCGGTCTCTTCTTTCACTCAGGAGCACTGTCACAGTGCCATTGTTCATAGAAACGCTAAAATAAGCTGTTTGAGCATAGTAGCACTAACTTTACTTGAGGAGTAGAAATCATCTAACACATTAAAGAAACGCCTTTCTGCATTGCAAATAAGAGTTTAATTCATTTGAAACCAATATCATTCATTTTGGTAAGCTTTGAACTTAACATTGCATAAAGTGACATTCTCATACAGGGAAAACAGCTTTTCAGCATCTGTAGAGCTGCGTTCTCTTCCTTCACTAAGGGGCACTGTGACACTGCCACTGTGCATAGAAACGCTAAAATAAGCTGTTTGGGCATAGTAGCACAAATTTTACTTAGAAGTAGAAACAAATCTGATGCATTAAAGTAACGCCTTCCTGCACTGCAAATAAGAGTTTAATTCATTTGAAACCATTATCTTTTATTTCTTTTATTTTTGCAAGCTTTATCTTAACATTGCAGAAAGTGACATTCTCTTACAGGGAAAACAGCTTTTCAGCATCTGTGGAGCTGCGGTCTCTTCTTTTACTCAGGAACACTGAAACAGTGCCACTGTGCATAGAAACGCTAAAATAAGCTGTTTGGGCATAGTTGCACAAATTTTACTAAGAAGTAGAAACAAATCTGACGCATTAAAGAAACGCCTTCCTGCACTGCAAATAATAGTTTAATTCATTTAAAACCAATATCTTTTATTTTAGCAAGCTGTTGTCTTAACATTGCAGAATGTGACATTCTCTTACAGGGAAAACAGCTTTTCAGCGTCTGGGGAGCTGTGGTCTCTCCTTTCACTCAGTAGCACTGACACAGTGCCACTGTTCATAGAAACGCTAAAATAAGCTGTTTGGGCATAGTAGCACTAACTTTACTTGAGGAGTAGAAATCATCTAACACATTAAAGAAAGGCCTTCCTGCACTGCGCATAAGAGTTTAATTCATTTGAAAATAATATCTTTTATTTTAGCAAGCTGTTATCTTAACATTGCAGGATGTGACATTCTCTTACAGGGAAAACAGCTTTTCAGCGTCTGGGGAGCTGTGGTTTCTCCTTTCACTCAGGAACACTGAAACAGTGCCACTGTGCATAGAAACGCTAAAATAATCTGTTTGGGCATAGTAGCACTAACTTTACTTGAGGAGTAGAAATCATCTAACACATTAAAGAAAGGCCTTCCTGCACTGCGCATAAGAGTTTAATTCATTTGAAACCAATATCTTTTATTTTTTGCAAGCTTTTATCTTAACATTGCATAAAGTGACATTCTGTTACAAGGAAAATAGCTTTTCAACATCTGTGGAGCTGCGGTCTCTTCTTTCAATCAGGAGCACTGTTACAGTGCCGCTGTTCATAGAAACGCTAAAATAAGCTGTTTGAGCATAGTAGCACTAACTTTACTTGAGGAGTAGAAATCATCTAACACATTAAAGAAACGCCTTTCTGCATTGCAAATAAGAGTTTAATTCATTTGAAACCAATATCTTTCATTTTGGTAAGCTTTGAACTTAACATTGCATAAAGTGACATTCTCATACAGGGAAAACAGCTTTTCAGCATCTGCAGAGCTGCGTTCTCTTCCTTCTCTAAGGGGCACTGAGACACTGCCACTGTATATAGAAACGCTAAAATAAGCTGTTTGGGCATAGTAGCACAAATTTTACTTAGAAGTAGAAACAAATCTGACGCATTAAAGAAACGCCTTCCTGCACTGCAAATAATAGTTTAATTCATTTAAAACCAATATCTTTTATTTTAGCAAGCTGTTATCTTATTGCAGGATGTGACATTCCCTTACAGGGAAAACAGCTTTTCAGCGTCTGGGGAGCTGTGGTCTCTCCTTTCACTCAGTAGCACTGACACAGTGCCACTGTTCATAGAAACGCTAAAATAAGCTGTTTGGGCATAGTAGCACTAACTTTACTTGAGAAGCAGAAACAAATCTGACGCATTAAAGAAACGTCTTCCTGAACTGCAAATAAGAGTTTAATTCATTTGAAAATAATATCTTTTATTTTAGCAAGCTGTTATCTTAACATTGCAGGATGTGACATTCTCTTACAGGGAAAAACAGCTTTTCAGCGTCTGGGGAGCTGTGGTTTCTCCTTTCACTCAGGAACACTGAAACAGTGCCACTGTGCATAGAAACGCCAAAATAATCTGTTTGGGCATAGTAGCACTAACTTTACTTGAGGAGTAGAAATCATCTAACACATTAAAGAAACGCCTTCCTCCACTGCAAATAAGAGTTTAATTCATTTGAAACCATTATCTTTTATTTCTTTTATTTTTGCAAGCTTTTATCTTAGCATTGCAAAAAGTGACAGTCGCTTACAGGGAAAACAGCTTTTCAGCATCTGTGGAGCTGCGGTGTCTTCTTTTACTCAGGAACACTGAAACAGTGCCACTGTGCATAGAAACGCTAAAATAAGCTGTTTGGGCATAGTAGCACAAATTTTACTTGAGGAGTAGAAATCATCTAACACATTAAAGAAACGCCTTCCTCCACTGCAAATAAGAGTTTAATTCATTTGAAACCATTATCTTTTATTTCTTTTATTTTTGCAAGCTTTTATCTTAGCATTGCAAAAAGTGAACAGTCGCTTACAGGGAAAACAGCTTTTCAGCATCTGTGGAGCTGCGGTGTCTTCTTTTACTCAGGAACACTGAAACAGTGCCACTGTGCATAGAAACGCTAAAATAAGCTGTTTGGGCATAGTAGCACAAATTTTACTAAGAAGTAGAAACAAATCTGACGCATTAAAGAAACCTCTTCCTGCACTGCAAATAAGAGTGTATTTAATCTGAAACCAATATATTTCATTTTGGTAAGCTTGTATCTTAACATTGCATAAAGTGACATTCTCTTACAGGGAAAACAGCTTTTCAGCATCTGTGGAGCTGTGGTCTCTTCCTTCACTAAGGGGCACTGAGACACTGCCACTGTGGATAGAAACGCTAAAATAAGCTGTTTGGGCATAGTAGCACTAACTTTACTTGAGGAGTAGAAATCATCTAACACATTAAAGAAACGCCTTTCTGCATTGCAAATAAGAGTTTAATTCATTTGAAACCAATATCTTTCATTTTGGTAAGCTTTGAAATTAACATTGCATAAAGTGACATTCTCATACAGGGAAAACAGCTTTTCAGCATCTGCAGAGCTGCGTTCTCTTCCTTCACTAAGGGGCACTGAGACACTGCCACTGTGCATAGAAACGCTAAAATAAGCTGTTTGGGCATAGTAGCACAAATTTTACTTAGAAGTAGAAACAAATCTGACGCATTAAAGTAACGCCTTCCTGCACTGCAAATAAGAGTTTAATTCATTTGAAACCATTATCTTTTATTTCTTTTATTTTTGCAAGCTTTTATCTTAACATTGCAGAAAGTGACATTCTCTTACAGGGAAAACAGCTTTTCAGCATCTGTGGAGCTGCGGTCTCTTCTTTTACTCAGGAACACTGAAACAGTGCCACTGTGCATAGAAACGCTAAAATAAGCTGTTTGGGCATAGTTGCACAAATTTTACTAAGAAGTAGAAACAAATCTGACGCATTAAAGAAACGCCTTCCTGCACTGCAAATAATAGTTTAATTCATTTAAAACCAATATCTTTTATTTTAGCAAGCTTTGATCTTAACATAGCATAAAGTGACATTCTCTTACAGGGAAAACAGCTTTTCAGCATCTGCGGAGCTGTGGTCTCTCCTTTCACTCAGGAACACTGAAACAGTGCCACTGTGCATAGAAACGCTAAAATAAGCTGTTTGGGCATAGTAGCACTAACTTTACTTGAGGAGCAGAAACAAATCTGACGCATTAAAGAAACGTTTTCCTGAACTGCAAATAAGAGTTTAATTCATTTGAAACCAATATCTTTTATTTTCGCAAGCTTTTATCTTAACATTGCATAAAGTGACATTCTGTTACAAGGAAAATAGCTTTTCAACATCTGTGGAGCTGCGGTCTCTTTATTCACTCAGGAGCACTGTTACAGTGCCGCTGTTCATAGAAACGCTAAAATAAGCTGTTTGAGCATAGTAGCACTAACTTTACTTGAGGAGCAGAAACAATCTAACACATTAAAGAAACGCCTTTCTGCATTGCAAATAATAGTTTAATTCATTTAAAACCAATATATTGTATTTTAGCAAGATTTTATCTTAACATTGCAGAAAGTAACATTCTCTTACAGGGAAAACAGCTTTTCAGCATCTGTGGAGCTGCGGTCTCTTCTTTTACTCAGGAACACTGAAACAGTGCCACTGTGCATAGAAACGCTAAAATAAGCTGTTTGGGCATAGTAGCACAAATTTTACTAAGAAGTAGAAACAAATCTGACGCATTAAAGAAACGCCTTCCTGCACTGCAAATAATAGTTTAATTCATTTAAAACCAATATCTTTTATTTTAGCAAGCTGTTGTCTTAACATTGCAGAATGTGACATTCTCTTACAGGGAAAACAGCTTTTCAGCGTCTGGGGAGCTGTGGTCTCTCCTTTCACTCAGTAGCACTGACACAGTGCCACTGTTCATAGAAACGCTAAAATAAGCTGTTTGGGCATAGTAGCACTAACTTTACTTGAGGAGTAGAAATCATCTAACACATTAAAGAAAGGCCTTCCTGCACTGCACATAAGAGTTTAATTCATTTGAAACCAATATCTTTTATTTTTTGCAAGCTTTTATCTTAACATTGCATAAAGTGACATTCTGTTACAAGGAAAATAGCTTTTCAACATCTGTGGAGCTGCGGTCTCTTCTTTCAATCAGGAGCACTGTTACAGTGCCGCTGTTCATAGAAACGCTAAAATAAGCTGTTTGAGCATAGTAGCACTAACTTTACTTGAGGAGCAGAAACAATCTAACACATTACACAAACGCCTTTCTGCATTGCAAATAATAGTTTAATTCATTTAAAACCAATATATTTTATTTTAGCAAGATTTTATCTTAACATTGCAGAAAGTGACATTCTCTTACAGGGAAAACATGTTTTCAGCATCTGTGGAGCTGCGGTCTCTTCTTTCAATCAGGAGCACTGTTACAGTGCCACTGTGCATAGAAACGCTAAAATAAGCTGTTTGAGCATAGTAGCACTAACTTTACTTGAGGAGCAGAAACAATCTAACACATTAAAGAAACGCCTTTCTGCATTGCAAATAAGAGTTTGATTCATTTGAAACCAATATCTTTCATTTTGGTAAGCTTTGAACTTAACATTGCATAAAGTGACATTCTCATACAGGGAAAACAGCTTTTCAGCATCTGCAGAGCTGCGTTCTCTTCCTTCACTAAGGGGCACTGAGACACTGCCACTGTGCATAGAAACGCTAAAATAAGCTGTTTGGGCATAGTAGCACAAATTTTACTTGAGAAGCAGAAACAAATCTGACGCATTAAAGAAACGCCTTCCTGCACTGAAAATAATAGTTTAATTCATTTAAAACCAATATCTTTTATTTTAGCAAGCTGTTTTCTTAACATTGCAGAATGTGACATTCTCTTACAGGGAAAACAGCTTTTCAGCGTCTGGGGAGCTGTGGTCTCTCCTTTCACTCATTAGCACTGTTCATAGAAACGCTAAAATAAGCTGTTTGGGCATAGTAGCACTAACTTTACTTGAGGAGTAGAAATCATCTAACACATTACACAAACGCCTTTCTGCATTGCAAATAAGAGTTTAATTCATTTGAAACCAATATCATTCATTTTGGTAAGCTTTGAACTTAACATTGCATAAAGTGACATTCTCATACAGGGAAAACAGCTTTTCAGCATCTGCAGAGCTGCGTTCTCTTCCTTCACTAAGGGGCACTGAGACACTGCCACTGTGCATAGAAACGCTAAAATAAGCTGTTTGGGCATAGTAGCACAAATTTTACTTAGAAGTAGAAACAAATCTGATGCATTAAAGTAACGCCTTCCTGCACTGCAAATAAGAGTTTAATTCATTTGAAACCATTATCTTTTATTTCTTTTATTTTTGCAAGCTTTATCTTAACATTGCAGAAAGTGACATTCTCTTACAGGGAAAACAGCTTTTCAGCATCTGTGGAGCTGCGGTTTCTTCTTTTACTCAGGAACACTGAAACAGTGCCACTGTGCATAGAAACGCTAAAATAAGCTGTTTGGACATAGTTGCACAAATTTTACTAAGAAGTAGAAACAAATCTGACGCATTAAAGAAATGCCTTCCTGCACTGCAAATAATAGTTTAATTCATTTAAAACCAATATCTTTTATTTTAGCAAGCTTTGATCTTAACATAGCATAAAGTGACATTCTCTTACAGGGAAAACAGCTTTTCAGCGTCTGGGGAGCTGTGGTCTCTCCATTCACTCAGTAGCACTGACACAGTGCCACTGTTCATAGAAACGCTAAAATAAGCTGTTTGGGCATAGTAGCACTAACTTTACTTGAGAAGCAGAAACAAATCTGACGCATTAAAGAAACGTCTTCCTGAACTGCAAATAAGAGTTTAATTCATTTGAAACCAATATCTTTTATTTTAGCTAGCTTTTATCTTAACATTGCATAAAGTGACATTCTCTTACAGGGAAAACAGCTTTTCAGCATCTGCGGAGCTGTGGTCTCTTCCTTCACTAAGGGGCACTGAGACACTGCCACTGTGCATAGAAACGCTAAAATAAGCTGTTTGGGCATAGTAGCACTAACTTTACTTGAGGAGTAGAAATCATCTAACACATTAAAGAAACGCCTTTTTACATTGCAAATAAGAGTGTATTTAATCT
This sequence comes from Spinibarbus caldwelli, assembly GCA_039654775.1. NCBI lineage: Eukaryota > Metazoa > Chordata > Actinopteri > Cypriniformes > Cyprinidae > Spinibarbus > Spinibarbus caldwelli. The sequence goes on along the minus strand of JBCAMP010000204.1, from coordinate 23,275 downwards.
GAAACCAATATATTTCATTTTGGTAAATTTGTATCTTAACATTGCATAAAGTGACATTCTCTTACAGGGAAAACAGCTTTTCAGCATCTGCGGAGCTGTGGTCTCTTCCTTCACTAAGGGGCACTGAGACACTGCCACTGTGCATAGAAACGCTAAAATAAGCTGTTTGGGCATAGTAGCACAAATTTTACTTGAGAAGCAGAAACAAATCTGACGCATTAAAGAAACGCCTTCCTGCACTGCAAATAATAGTTTAATTCATTTAAAACCAATATCTTTTATTTTAGCAAGCTGTTATCTTAACATTGCAGAATCTGACATTCTCTTACAGGGAAAACAGCTTTTCAGCGTCTGGGGAGCTGTGGCGCATTAAAGAAACGTCTTCCTGCACTGCAAATAAGAGTTTAATTCATTTGAAACCAATATCTTTTATTTTAGCAAGCTTTTATCTTAACATTGCAGAATGTGACATTCTCTTACAGGGAAAACATCTTTTCAGCATCTGCGGAGCTGTGGTCTCTCCTTTCACTCAGTAGCACTGACACAGTGCCACTGTTCATAGAAACGCTAAAATAAGCTGTTTGGGCATAGTAGCACTAACTTTACTTGAGGAGTAGAAATCATCTAACACATTAAAGAAACGCCTTCCTGCACTGCAAATAAGAGTTTAATTCATTTGAAACCATTATCTTTCATTTCTAATATTTTTGCAAGCTTTTATCTTAGCATTGCATAAAGTGACATTCTCTTACAGGGAAAACAGCTTTTCAGCATGTGCGGAGCTGTGGTCTCTCCTTTCACTCAGGAACACTGAAACAGTGCCACTGTGCATAGAAACGCTAAAATAAGCTGTTTGGGCATAGTAGCATTAACTTTACTTGAGGAGTAGAAATCATCTAACACATTAAAGAAACGCCTTCCTGCACTGCAAATAATAGTTTATTTCATTTAAAACCAATATCTTTTATTTTAGCAAGCTTTTATCTTAACATTGCAGAATGTGACATTCTCTTACAGGGAAAACATCTTTTCAGCATCTGCGGAGCTGCTGTCTCTCCTTTCACTCATTAGCACTGACACAGTGCCACTGTTCATAGAAACGCTAAAATAAGCTGTTTGGGCATAGTAGCACTAACTTTACTTGAGGAGTAGAAATCATCTAACACATTAAAGATACGCCTTTTTACATTGCAAATAAGAGTTTATTTAATCTGAAACCAATATATTTCATTTTGGTAAGTTTGTATCTTAACATTGGATAAAGTGACATTCTCTTACAGGGAAAACAGCTTTTCAGCATCTGCGGAGCTGTGGTCTCTTCCTTCACTAAGGGGCACTGAGACACTGCCACTGTGGATAGAAACGCTAAAATAAGCTGTTTGGGCATAGTAGCACTAAATTTACTTGAGGAGTAGAAATCATCTAACACATTAAAGAAACGCCTTCCTGCACTGCAAATAAGAGTTTAATTCATTTGAAACCATTATCTTTTATTTCTTTTATTTTTGCAAGCTTTTATCTAAGCATTGCATAAAGTGACATTCTCATACAGGGAAAACAGCTTTTCAGCATCTGGGGAGCTGTGGTCTCTCCTTTAATTCAGGAACACTGAAACAGTGCCACTGTTCATAGAAACGCTAAAATTAGCTGTTTGGGCATAGTAGCACTAACTTTACTTGAGGAGTAGAAATCATCTAACACATTAAAGAAACGTTTTCCTGAACTGCAAATAATAGTTTAATTCATTTGAAACCAATATCTTTTCTTTTCGCAAGCTTTTATCTTAACATTGCATAAAGTGACATTCTGTTACAAGGAAAATAGCTTTTCAACATCTGTGGAGCTGCGGTCTCTTCTTTCACTCAGGAGCACTGTTACACTGCCGCTGTTCATAGAAACGCTAAAATAAGCTGTTTGGGCATAGTAGCACAAATTTTACTTAGCAGTAGAAACAAATCTGACGCATTAAAGAAACGCCTTCCTGCACTGCAAATAACAGTTTAATTCATTTAAAACCAATATCTTTTATTTTAGCAAGCTGTTATCTTAACATTGCAGAACGTGACATTCTCTTACAGGGAAAACAGCTTTTCAGCGTCTGGGGAGCTGTGGTCTCTCCTTTGACTCAGTAGCACTGACACAGTGCCACTGTTCATAGAAACGCTAAAATAAGCTGTTTGGGCATAGTAGCACTAACTTTACTTGAGGAGTAGAAATCATCTAACACATTAAAGAAACGCCTTCCTGCACTGCAAATAAGAGTTTAATTCATTTGAAACCAATATCTTTTATTTTCGCAAGCTTTTATGTTAACATTGCATAAAGTGACATTCTGTTACAAGGAAAATAGCTTTTCAACATCTGTGGAGCTGCGGTCTCTTCTTTCACTCAGGAGCACTGTTACAGTGCCACTGTTCATAGAAACGGTAAAATAACCTGTTTGGGCATAGTAGCACTAACTTTACTTGAGGAGCAGAAACAAATCTGACGCATTAAAGAAACGTTTTCCTGAACTGCAAATAAGAGTTTAATTCATTTGAAACCAATATCTTTTATTTTAGCTAGCTTTTATCTTAACATTGCAGAATGTGACATTCTCTTACAGGGAAAACATCTTTTCAGCATCTGCGGAGCTGCTGTCTCTCCTTTCACTCAGTAGCACTGACACAGTGCCACTGTTCATAGAAACGCTAAAATAAGCTGTTTGGGCATAGTAGCACTAACTTTACTTGAGGAGCAGAAACAAATCTGACGCATTAAAGAAACGCCTTTCTGCATTGCAAATAAGAGTTTAATTCATTTAAAACCAATATATTGTATTTTAGCAAGATTTTATCTTAACATTGCAGAAAGTAACATTCTCTTACAGGGAAAACAGCTTTTCAGCATCTGTGGAGCTGCGGTCTCTTCTTTTACTCAGGAACACTGAAACAGTGCCACTGTGCATAGAAACGCTAAAATAAGCTGTTTGGGCATAGTAGCACAAATTTTACTAAGAAGTAGAAACAAATCTGACGCATTAAAGAAACGCCTTCCTGCACTGCAAATAATAGTTTAATTCATTTAAAACCAATATCTTTTATTTTAGCAAGCTGTTGTCTTAACATTGCAGAATGTGACATTCTCTTACAGGGAAAACAGCTTTTCAGCGTCTGGGGAGCTGTGGTCTCTCCTTTCACTCAGTAGCACTGACACAGTGCCACTGTTCATAGAAACGCTAAAATAAGCTGTTTGGGCATAGTAGCACTAACTTTACTTGAGGAGTAGAAATCATCTAACACATTAAAGAAAGGCCTTCCTGCACTGCACATAAGAGTTTAATTCATTTGAAACCAATATCTTTTATTTTTTGCAAGCTTTTATCTTAACATTGCATAAAGTGACATTCTGTTACAAGGAAAATAGCTTTTCAACATCTGTGGAGCTGCGGTCTCTTCTTTCAATCAGGAGCACTGTTACAGTGCCGCTGTTCATAGAAACGCTAAAATAAGCTGTTTGAGCATAGTAGCACTAACTTTACTTGAGGAGCAGAAACAATCTAACACATTACACAAACGCCTTTCTGCATTGCAAATAATAGTTTAATTCATTTAAAACCAATATATTTTATTTTAGCAAGATTTTATCTTAACATTGCAGAAAGTGACATTCTCTTACAGGGAAAACATGTTTTCAGCATCTGTGGAGCTGCGGTCTCTTCTTTCAATCAGGAGCACTGTTACAGTGCCACTGTGCATAGAAACGCTAAAATAAGCTGTTTGAGCATAGTAGCACTAACTTTACTTGAGGAGCAGAAACAATCTAACACATTAAAGAAACGCCTTTCTGCATTGCAAATAAGAGTTTGATTCATTTGAAACCAATATCTTTCATTTTGGTAAGCTTTGAACTTAACATTGCATAAAGTGACATTCTCATACAGGGAAAACAGCTTTTCAGCATCTGCAGAGCTGCGTTCTCTTCCTTCACTAAGGGGCACTGAGACACTGCCACTGTGCATAGAAACGCTAAAATAAGCTGTTTGGGCATAGTAGCACAAATTTTACTTGAGAAGCAGAAACAAATCTGACGCATTAAAGAAACGCCTTCCTGCACTGAAAATAATAGTTTAATTCATTTAAAACCAATATCTTTTATTTTAGCAAGCTGTTTTCTTAACATTGCAGAATGTGACATTCTCTTACAGGGAAAACAGCTTTTCAGCGTCTGGGGAGCTGTGGTCTCTCCTTTCACTCATTAGCACTGTTCATAGAAACGCTAAAATAAGCTGTTTGGGCATAGTAGCACTAACTTTACTTGAGGAGTAGAAATCATCTAACACATTACACAAACGCCTTTCTGCATTGCAAATAAGAGTTTAATTCATTTGAAACCAATATCATTCATTTTGGTAAGCTTTGAACTTAACATTGCATAAAGTGACATTCTCATACAGGGAAAACAGCTTTTCAGCATCTGCAGAGCTGCGTTCTCTTCCTTCACTAAGGGGCACTGAGACACTGCCACTGTGCATAGAAACGCTAAAATAAGCTGTTTGGGCATAGTAGCACAAATTTTACTTAGAAGTAGAAACAAATCTGATGCATTAAAGTAACGCCTTCCTGCACTGCAAATAAGAGTTTAATTCATTTGAAACCATTATCTTTTATTTCTTTTATTTTTGCAAGCTTTATCTTAACATTGCAGAAAGTGACATTCTCTTACAGGGAAAACAGCTTTTCAGCATCTGTGGAGCTGCGGTTTCTTCTTTTACTCAGGAACACTGAAACAGTGCCACTGTGCATAGAAACGCTAAAATAAGCTGTTTGGGCATAGTTGCACAAATTTTACTAAGAAGTAGAAACAAATCTGACGCATTAAAGAAACGCCTTCCTGCACTGCAAATAATAGTTTAATTCATTTAAAACCAATATCTTTTATTTTAGCAAGCTTTGATCTTAACATAGCATAAAGTGACATTCTCTTACAGGGAAAACAGCTTTTCAGCGTCTGGGGAGCTGTGGTCTCTCCATTCACTCAGTAGCACTGACACAGTGCCACTGTTCATAGAAACGCTAAAATAAGCTGTTTGGGCATAGTAGCACTAACTTTACTTGAGAAGCAGAAACAAATCTGACGCATTAAAGAAACGTCTTCCTGAACTGCAAATAAGAGTTTAATTCATTTGAAACCAATATCTTTTATTTTAGCTAGCTTTTATCTTAACATTGCAGAATGTGACATTCTCTTACAGGGAAAACATCTTTTCAGCATCTGCGGAGCTGCTGTCTCTCCTTTCACTCAGTAGCACTGACACAGTGCCACTGTTCATAGAAACGCTAAAATAAGCTGTTTGGGCATAGTAGCACTAACTTTACTTGAGGAGCAGAAACAAATCTGACGCATTAAAGAAACGTTTTCCTGAACTGCAAATAAGAGTTTAATTCATTTGAAACCAATATCTTTTATTTTCGCAAGCTTTTATCTTAACATTGCATAAAGTGACATTCTCTTACAGGGAAAACAGCTTTTCAGCATCTGCGGAGCTGTGGTCTCTTCCTTCACTAAGGGGCACTGAGACACTGCCACTGTGCATAGAAACGCTAAAATAAGCTGTTTGGGCATAGTAGCACTAACTTTACTTGAGGAGTAGAAATCATCTAACACATTAAAGAAACGCCTTTTTACATTGCAAATAAGAGTGTATTTAATCTGAAACCAATATATTTCATTTTGGTAAATTTGTATCTTAACATTGCATAAAGTGACATTCTCTTACAGGGAAAACAGCTTTTCAGCATCTGCGGAGCTGTGGTCTCTTCCTTCACTAAGGGGCACTGAGACACTGCCACTGTGCATAGAAACGCTAAAATAAGCTGTTTGGGCATAGTAGCACAAATTTTACTTGAGAAGCAGAAACAAATCTGACGCATTAAAGAAACGCCTTCCTGCACTGCAAATAATAGTTTAATTCATTTAAAACCAATATCTTTTATTTTAGCAAGCTGTTATCTTAACATTGCAGAATCTGACATTGTCTTACAGGGAAAACAGCTTTTCAGCGTCTGGGGAGCTGTGGCGCATTAAAGAAACGTCTTCCTGCACTGCAAATAAGAGTTTAATTCATTTGAAACCAATATCTTTTATTTTAGCAAGCTTTTATCTTAACATTGCAGAATGTGACATTCTCTTACAGGGAAAACATCTTTTCAGCATCTGCGGAGCTGTGGTCTCTCCTTTCACTCAGTAGCACTGACACAGTGCCACTGTTCATAGAAACGCTAAAATAAGCTGTTTGGGCATAGTAGCACTAACTTTACTTGAGGAGTAGAAATCATCTAACACATTAAAGAAACGCCTTCCTGCACTGCAAATAAGAGTTTAATTCATTTGAAACCATTATCTTTCATTTCTGTTATTTTTGCAAGCTTTTATCTTAGCATTGCATAAAGTGACATTCTCTTACAGGGAAAACAGCTTTTCAGCATGTGCGGAGCTGTGGTCTCTCCTTTCACTCAGGAACACTGAAACAGTGCCACTGTGCATAGAAACGCTAAAATAAGCTGTTTGGGCATAGTAGCATTAACTTTACTTGAGGAGTAGAAATCATCTAACACATTAAAGAAACGCCTTCCTGCACTGCAAATAATAGTTTATTTCATTTAAAACCAATATCTTTTATTTTAGCAAGCTTTTATCTTAACATTGCAGAATGTGACATTCTCTTACAGGGAAAACATCTTTTCAGCATCTGCGGAGCTGCTGTCTCTCCTTTCACTCAGTAGCACTGACACAGTGCCACTGTTCATAGAAACGCTAAAATAAGCTGTTTGGGCATAGTAGCACTAACTTTACTTGAGGAGTAGAAATCATCTAACACATTAAAGATACGCCTTTTTACATTGCAAATAAGAGTTTATTTAATCTGAAACCAATATATTTCATTTTGGTAAGCTTGTATCTTAACATTGGATAAAGTGACATTCTCTTACAGGGAAAACAGCTTTTCAGCATCTGCGGAGCTGTGGTCTCTTCCTTCACTAAGGGGCACTGAGACACTGCCACTGTGGATAGAAACGCTAAAATAAGCTGTTTGGGCATAGTAGCACTAAATTTACTTGAGGAGTAGAAATCATCTAACACATTAAAGAAACGCCTTCCTGCACTGCAAATAAGAGTTTAATTCATTTGAAACCATTATCTTTTATTTCTTTTATTTTTGCAAGCTTTTATCTAAGCATTGCATAAAGTGACATTCTCATACAGGGAAAACAGCTTTTCAGCATCTGGGGAGCTGTGGTCTCTCCTTTAATTCAGGAACACTGAAACAGTGCCACTGTTCATAGAAACGCTAAAATTAGCTGTTTGGGCATAGTAGCACTAACTTTACTTGAGGAGTAGAAATCATCTAACACATTAAAGAAACGTTTTCCTGAACTGCAAATAATAGTTTAATTCATTTGAAACCAATATCTTTTCTTTTCGCAAGCTTTTATCTTAACATTGCATAAAGTGACATTCTGTTACAAGGAAAATAGCTTTTCAACATCTGTGGAGCTGCGGTCTCTTCTTTCACTCAGGAGCACTGTTACACTGCCGCTGTTCATAGAAACGCTAAAATAAGCTGTTTGGGCATAGTAGCACAAATTTTACTTAGCAGTAGAAACAAATCTGACGCATTAAAGAAACGCCTTCCTGCACTGCAAATAACAGTTTAATTCATTTAAAACCAATATCTTTTATTTTAGCAAGCTGTTATCTTAACATTGCAGAACGTGACATTCTCTTACAGGTAAAACAGCTTTTCAGCGTCTGGGGAGCTGTGGTCTCTCCTTTCACTCAGTAGCACTGACACAGTGCCACTGTTCATAGAAACGCTAAAATAAGCTGTTTGGGCATAGTAGCACTAACTTTACTTGAGGAGTAGAAATCATCTAACACATTAAAGAAACGCCTTCCTGCACTGCAAATAAGAGTTTAATTCATTTGAAACCAATATCTTTTATTTTCGCAAGCTTTTATGTTAACATTGCATAAAGTGACATTCTGTTACAAGGAAAATAGCTTTTCAACATCTGTGGAGCTGCGGTCTCTTCTTTCACTCAGGAACACTGTTACAGTGCCACTGTTCATAGAAACGGTAAAATAACCTGTTTGGGCATAGTAGCACTAACTTTACTTGAGGAGCAGAAACAAATCTGACGCATTAAAGAAACGTTTTCCTGAACTGCAAATAAGAGTTTAATTCATTTGAAACCAATATCTTTTATTTTCGCAAGCTTTTATCTTAACATTGCATAAAGTGACATTCTGTTACAAGGAAAATAGCTTTTCAACATCTGTGGAGCTGCGGTCTCTTCTTTCACTCAGGAGCACTGTTACACTGCCGCTGTTCATAGAAACGCTAAAATAAGCTGTTTGGGCATAGTAGCACAAATTTTACTTAGCAGTAGAAACAAATCTGACGCATTAAAGAAACGCCTTCCTGCACTGCAAATAACAGTTTAATTCATTTAAAACCAATATCTTTTATTTTAGCAAGCTGTTATCTTAACATTGCAGAATGTGACATTCTCTTACAGGGAAAACAGCTTTTCAGCGTCTGGGGAGCTGTGGTCTCTCCTTTCACTCAGTAGCACTGACACAGTGCCACTGTTCATAGAAACGCTAAAATAAGCTGTTTGGGCATAGTAGCACTAACTTTACTTGAGGAGTAGAAATCATCTAACACATTAAAGAAACGCCTTCCTGCACTGCAAATAAGAGTTTAATTCATTTGAAACCAATATCTTTTATTTTCGCAAGCTTTTATGTTAACATTGCATAAAGTGACATTCTGTTACAAGGAAAATAGCTTTTCAACATCTGTGGAGCTGCGGTCTCTTCTTTCACTCAGGAGCACTGTTACAGTGCCACTGTTCATAGAAATGCTAAAATAACCTGTTTGGGCATAGTAGCACTAACTTTACTTGAGGAGCAGAAACAAATCTGACGCATTAAAGAAACGTTTTCCTGAACTGCAAATAAGAGTTTAATTCATTTGAAACCAATATCTTTTATTTTCGCAAGCTTTTATCTTAACATTGCATAAAGTGACATTCTGTTACAAGGAAAATAGCTTTTCAACATCTGTGGAGCTGCGGTCTCTTCTTTCACTCAGGAGCATTGTTACAGTGCCGCTGTTCATAGAAACGCTAAAATAAGCTGTTTGGGCATAGTAGCACAAATTTTACTTAGAAGTAGAAACAAATCTGACGCATTAAAGAAACGCCTTCCTGCACTGCAAATAATAGTTTAATTCATTTAAAACCAATATCTTTTATTTTAGCAAGCTGTTATCTTAACATTGCAGAATGTGACATTCTCTTACAGGGAAAATAGCTTTTCAACATCTGTGGAGCTGTGGTCTCTTCTTTCACTCAGGAGCACTGTTACAGTGCCACTGTTCATAGAAACGCTAAAATAACCTGTTTGGGCATAGTAGCACTAACTTTACTTGAGGAGCAGAAACAAATCTGACGCATTAAAGAAAGGTTTTCCTGAACTGCAAATAAGAGTTTAATTCATTTGAAACCAATATCTTTTATTTCGGCAAGATTTGATCTTAACATTGCATAAATTGACAATCTCATACAGGGAAAACAGCTTTTCAGCGTCTGGGGAGCTGTTTTCTCTCCTTTCACTCAGTAGCACTGACACAGTGCCACTGTTCATAGAAATGCTAAAATAAGCTGTTTGGGCATAGTAGCACTAACTTTACTTGAGGAGTAGAAATCATCTAACACATTAAAGAAACGCCTTCTTGCACTGCAAATAAGAGTTTAATTCATTTGAAACCATTATCTTTTATTTCTTTTATTTTTGCAAGCTTTTATCTTAGCATTGCATAAAGTGACAGTCTCTTACAGGGAAAACAACTTTTCAGCATCTGCGTAGCTGTGGTCTCTCCTTTCACTCAGGAACACTGAAACAGTGCCACTGTGCATAGAAACGCTAAAATAAGCTGTTTGGGCATAGTAGCACTTAACTTTACTTGAGGAGTAGAAATCATCTAACACATTAAAGAAACGCCTTTTTGCACTGCAAATAAGAGTTTAATTCATTTGAAACCAATATCTTTTATTTTCGCAAGCTTTTATCTTAACATTGCATAAAGTGACATTCTGTTACAAGGAAAATAGCTTTTCAACATCTGTGGAGCTGCGGTCTCTTCTTTCACTCAGGAGCACTGTTACAGTGCCACTGTTCATAGAAACGCTAAAATAACCTGTTTGGGCATAGTAGCACTAACTTTACTTGAGGAGCAGAAACAAATCTGACGCATTAAAGAAAGGTTTTCCTGAACTGCAAATAAGAGTTTAATTCATTTGAAACCAATATCTTTTATTTTAGCAAGCTGTTATCTTAACATTGCAGAATGTGACATTCTCTTACAGGGAAAATAGCTTTTCAACATCTGTGGAGCTGTGGTCTCTTCTTTCACTCAGGAGCACTGTTACAGTGCCACTGTTCATAGAAACGCTAAAATAACCTGTTTGGGCATAGTAGCACTAACTTTACTTGAGGAGCAGAAACAAATCTGACGCATTAAAGAAAGGTTTTCCTGAACTGCAAATAAGAGTTTAATTCATTTGAAACCAATATCTTTTATTTCGGCAAGATTTGATCTTAACATTGCATAAATTGACAATCTCATACAGGGAAAACAGCTTTTCAGCGTCTGGGGAGCTGTTTTCTCTCCTTTCACTCAGTAGCACTGACACAGTGCCACTGTTCATAGAAATGCTAAAATAAGCTGTTTGGGCATAGTAGCACTAACTTTACTTGAGGAGTAGAAATCATCTAACACATTAAAGAAACGCCTTCTTGCACTGCAAATAAGAGTTTAATTCATTTGAAACCATTATCTTTTATTTCTTTTATTTTTGCAAGCTTTTATCTTAGCATTGCATAAAGTGACAGTCTCTTACAGGGAAAACAACTTTTCAGCATCTGCGTAGCTGTGGTCTCTCCTTTCACTCAGGAACACTGAAACAGTGCCACTGTGCATAGAAACGCTAAAATAAGCTGTTTGGGCATAGTAGCACTTAACTTTACTTGAGGAGTAGAAATCATCTAACACATTAAAGAAACGCCTTTTTGCACTGCAAATAAGAGTTTAATTCATTTGAAACCAATATCTTTTATTTTCGCAAGCTTTTATCTTAACATTGCATAAAGTGACATTCTGTTACAAGGAAAATAGCTTTTCAACATCTGTGGAGCTGCGGTCTCTTCTTTCACTCAGGAGCACTGTTACACTGCCGCTGTTCATAGAAACGCTAAAATAAGCTGTTTGGGCATAGTAGCACAAATTTTACTTAGCAGTAGAAACAAATCTGACGCATTAAAGAAACGCCTTCCTGCACTGCAAATAATAGTTTAATTCATTTAAAACCAATATCTTTTATTTTAGCAAGCTGTTATCTTAACATTGCAGAATGTGACATTCTCTTACAGGGAAAACAGCTTTTTAGCATCTGGGGAGCTGTGGTCTCTCCTTTCACTCAGTAGCACTGACACAGTGCCACTGTTCATAGAAACGCTAAAATAAGCTGTTTGGGCATAGTAGCACTAACTTTACTTGAGGAGTAGAAATCATCTAACACATTAAAGAAACGCCGTCCTGCGCTGCAAATAAGAGTTTAATTCATTTGAAACCAATATCTTTTATTTTCGCAAGATTTTATCTTAACATTGCAGAAAGTGACATTCTCTTACAGGGAAAACATGTTTTCAGCATCTGTGGAGCTGCGGTCTCTTCTTTTACTCAGGAACACTGACACAGTGCCACTGTTCATAGAAACGCTAAAATAACCTGTTTGGGCAAAGTAGCACTAACTTTACTTGAGGAGCAGAAACAAATCTGACGCATTAAAGAAACGCCTTCCTGCACTGCAAATAATAGTTTAATTCATTTAAAACCAATTTCTTTTATTTTAGCAAGCTGTTATCTTAACATTGCAGAATGTGACATTCTCTTACAGGGAAAACAGCTTTTCAGCGTCTGGGGAGCTGTGGTCTCTCCTTTCACTCAGTAGCACTGACACAGTGCCACTGTTCATAGAAACGCTAAAATAAGCTGTTTGGGCATAGTAGCACTAACTTTACTTGAGGAGTAGAAATCATCTAACACATTAAAGAAACACCTTCCTGCACTGCAAATAAGAGTTTAATTCATTTGAAACCAATATCTTTTATTTTCGCAAGCTTTTATCTTAACATTGCATAAAGTGACATTCTGTTACAAGGAAAATAGCTTTTCAACATCTGTGGAGCTGCGGTCTCTTCTTTCACTCAGGAGCATTGTTACAGTGCCGCTGTTCATAGAAACGCTAAAATAAGCTGTTTGGGCATAGTAGCACAAATTTTACTTAGAAGTAGAAACAAATCTGACGCATTAAAGAAACGCCTTCCTGCACTGCAAATAATAGTTTAATTCATTTAAAACCAATATCTTTTATTTTAGCAAGCTGTTATCTTAACATTGCAGAATGTGACATTCTCTTACAGGGAAAACAGCTTTTCAGCGTCTGGGGAGCTTTGGTCTCTCCTTTCACTCAGTAGCACTGACACAGTGCCACTGTTCATAGAAACGCTAAAATAAGCTGTTTGGGCATAGTAGCACTAACTTTACTTGAGGAGCAGATATCATCTAACACATTAACGAAACGCCTTTCTGCATTGCAAATAATAGTTTAATTCATTTAAAACCAATATATTTTATTTTAGCAAGATTTTATCTTAACATTGCAGAAAGTGACATTCTCTTACAGGGAAAACATGTTTTCAGCATCTGTGGAGCTGCGGTCTCTTCTTTTACTCAGGAACACTGACACAGTGCCACTGTTCAAAGAAACGCTAAAATAAGCTGTTTGGGCATAGTAGCACTAACTTTACTTGAGGAGTAGAAATCATCTAACACATTAAAGAAACACCTTCCTGCACTGCAAATAAGAGTTTAATTCATTTGAAACCAATATCTTTTATTTTCGCAAGCTTTTATCTTAACATTGCATAAAGTGACATTCTGTTACAAGGAAAATAGCTTTTCAACATCTGCGGAGGTGTGGTCTCTCCTTTCACTCAGGAACACAGAAACTGTGCATAGAAACGCTAAAATAAGCTGTTTGGCCATAGTAGCACTAACTTTACTTGAGGAGCAGATATCATCTAACACATTAAAGAAACACCTTCTTGCACTGCAAATAAGAGTTTAATTCATTTGAAACCAATATCTTTTATTTCTTTTATTTTTGCAAGCTTTTATCTTAGCATTGCATAAAGTGACATTCTCTTACAGGGAAAACAGCTTTTCAGCATCTGGGGAGCTGTGGTCTCTCCTTTCACTCAGGAACACTGAAACAGTGCCACTGTGCATAGAAACCCTAAAATTAGCTGTTTGGGCATAGTAGCACTAACTTTACTTGAGGAGCAGAAATCATCTAACACATTAAAGAAATGCCTTTCTGCATTGCTAATAAGAGTTTAATTCATTTGAAATCAATATCTTTCATTTTGTTAAGCTTTGAACTTAACATTGCATAAATTGACAATCTCATACAGGAAAAACAGCTTTTCAGCATCTGCGGAGCTGCATTCTCTTCCTTCACTAAGGGGCACTGAGACACTGCCACTGTGCATAGAAACGCTAAAATAACCTGTTTGGGCAAAGTAGCACTAACTTTACTTGAGGAGCAGAAACAAATCTGACGCATTAAAGAAACGCCTTCCTGCACTGCAAATAATAGTTTAATTCATTTAAAACCAATTTCTTTTATTTTAGCAAGCTGTTATCTTAACATTGCAGAATGTGACATTCTCTTACAGGGAAAACAGCTTTTCAGCGTCTGGGGAGCTGTGGTCTCTCCTTTCACTCAGTAGCACTGACACAGTGCCACTGTTCATAGAAACGCTAAAATAAGCTGTTTGGGCATAGTAGCACTAACTTTACTTGAGGAGTAGAAATCATCTAACACATTAAAGAAACACCTTCCTGCACTGCAAATAAGAGTTTAATTCAGTTGAAACCAATATCTTTTATTTTCGCAAGCTTTTATCTTAACATTGCATAAAGTGACATTCTGTTACAAGGAAAATAGCTTTTCAACATCTGTGGAGCTGCGGTCTCTTCTTTCACTCAGGAGCACTGTTACAGTGCCACTGTTCATAGAAACGCTAAAATAACCTGTTTGGGCATAGTAGCACTAACTTTACTTGAGGAGCAGAAACAAATCTGACGCATTAAAGAAAGGTTTTCCTGAACTGCAAATAAGAGTTTAATTCATTTGAAACCATTATCTTTTATTTCTTTTATTTTTGCAAGCTTTTATCTTAGCATTGCATAAAGTGACATTCTCATACAGGGAAAACAGCTTTTCAGCATCTGGGGAGCTGTGGTCTCTCCTTTAATTCAGGAACACTGAAACAGTGCCACTGTTCATAGAAACGCTAAAATTAGCTGTTTGGGCATAGTAGCACTAACTTTACTTGAGGAGCAGAAACAATTTAACACATTAAAGAAACGCCTTTCTGCATTGCAAATAATAGTTTAATTAATTTAAAACCAATATATTTTATTTTAGCAAGATTTTATCTTAACATTGCAGAAAGTGACATTCTCTTACAGGGAAAACATGTTTTCAGCATCTGTGGAGCTGCGGTCTCTTCTTTCACTCAGGAACACTGACATAGTGCTATTTTTCATAGAAACGCTAAAATAACCTGTTTGGGCAAAGTAGCACTAACTTTACTTGAGGAGCAGAAACAAATCTGACGCATTAAAGAAACGTCTTCCTGAACTGCAAATAAGAGTTTAATTCATTTGAAACCAATATCTTTTATTTTAGCAAGCTTTGATCTTAACATTGCATAAAGTGACATTCTCTAACAGGGAAAACAGCTTTTCAGCATCTGCGGATTTGTGGTCTCTCCTTTCACTCAGGAACACTGAAACAGTGCCACTGTGCATAGAAACGCTAAAATGAGCTGTTTGGGCATAGTAGCACTAACTTTACTTGAGGAGTAGAAATCATCTAACACATTAAAGAAACGCCTTCCTGCACTGCAAATAAGAGTTTAATTCATTTGAAACCATTATCTTTTATTTCTTTTATTTTTGCAAGCTTTTATCTTAGCATTGCATAAAGTGACAGTCTCTTACAGGGAAAACAGCTTTTCAGCATCTGCGTAGCTGTGGTCTCTCCTTTCACTCAGGAACACTGAAACAGTGCCACTGTGCATAGAAACGCTAAAATAAGCTGTTTGGGCATAGTAGCACTTAACTTTACTTGAGGAGTAGAAATCATCTAACACATTAAAGAAACGCCTTTTTGCACTGCAAATAAGAGTTTAATTCATTTGAAACCAATATCTTTTATTTTCGCAAGCTTTTATCTTAACATTGCATAAAGTGACATTCTGTTACAAGGAAAATAGCTTTTCAACATCTGTGGAGCTGCGGTCTCTTCTTTCACTCAGGAGCACTGTTACACTGCCGCTGTTCATAGAAACGCTAAAATAAGCTGTTTGGGCATAGTAGCACAAATTTTACTTAGCAGTAGAAACAAATCTGACGCATTAAAGAAACGCCTTCCTGCACTGCAAATAACAGTTTAATTCATTTAAAACCAATATCTTTTATTTTAGCAAGCTGTTATCTTAACATTGCAGAATGTGACATTCTCTTACAGGGAAAACAGCTTTTCAGCGTCTGGGGAGCTGTGGTCTCTCCTTTCACTCAGTAGCACTGACACAGTGCCACTGTTCATAGAAACGCTAAAATAAGCTGTTTGGGCATAGTAGCACTAACTTTACTTGAGGAGTAGAAATCATCTAACACATTAAAGAAACGCCTTCCTGCACTGCAAATAAGAGTTTAATTCATTTGAAACCAATATCTTTTATTTTCGCAAGCTTTTATCTTAACATTGCATAAAGTGACATTCTGTTACAAGGAAAATAGCTTTTCAACATCTGCGGAGGTGTGGTCTCTCCTTTCACTCAGGAACACTGAAACTGTGCATAGAAACGCTAAAATAAGCTGTTTGGCCATAGTAGCACTAACTTTACTTGAGGAGCAGATATCATCTAACACATTAAAGAAACACCTTCTTGCACTGCAAATAAGAGTTTAATTCATTTGAAACCAATATCTTTTATTTCTTTTATTTTTGCAAGCTTTTATCTTAGCATTGCATAAAGTGACATTCTCTTACAGGGAAAACAGCTTTTCAGCATCTGGGGAGCTGTGGTCTCTCCTTTCACTCAGGAACACTGAAACAGTGCCACTGTGCATAGAAACCCTAAAATTAGCTGTTTGGGCATAGTAGCACTAACTTTACTTGAGGAGCAGAAATCATCTAACACATTAAAGAAATGCCTTTCTGCATTGCTAATAAGAGTTTAATTCATTTGAAATCAATATCTTTCATTTTGGTAAGCTTTGAACTTATTGCATAAATTGACAATCTCATACAGGAAAAACAGCTTTTCAGCATCTGCGGAGCTGCATTCTCTTCCTTCACTAAGGGGCACTGAGACACTGCCACTGTGCATAGAAACGCTAAAATAAGCTGTTTGGGCATAGTAGCACAAATTTTACTTAGAAGTAGAAACAAATCTGACGCATTAAAGAAACGCCTTCCTGCACTGCAAATAATAGTTTAATTCATTTAAAAACAATATCTTTTATTTTAGCAAGCTTTTATCTTAACATTGCAGAATGTGACATTCTCTTACAGGGAAAACAGCTTTTCAGCGTCTGGGGAGCTGTGGTCTCTCCTTTCACTCAGGAACACTGAAACAGTGCCACTGTGCATAGAAACACTAAAATTAGCTGTTTGGGCATAGTAGCACTAACTCTACTTGAGGAGCAGAATAACACATTAAAGAAACGCCTTTCTGCATTGCTAATAAGAGTTTACTTCATTTGAAACCAATATCTTTCATTTTGGTAAGCTTTGAACTTAACATTGCATAAAGTGACATTCTCATACAGGGAAAACAGTTTTTCTGCATCTGTGGAGCTGTGGTCTCTCCTTTCACTCAGGAAACTGTGCCACTGTGCATAGAAACGCTAAAATAAGCTGTTTGGGCATAGTAGCACCAACTTTACTTGAGGAGTAGAAATCATCTACCACATTAAAGAAACGCCTTCCTGCACTGCAAATGAGAGTTTAATTCATTTGAAACCATTATCTTTTATTTCTTTTATTTTTGCAAGCTTTTATCTTAGCATTGCATAAAGTGACATTCTCTTACAGGGAAAACAGCTTTTCAGCATCTGCGGAGCTGTGGTCTCTTCCTTCACTAAGGGGCACTGAGACACTGCCACTGTGGATAGAAACGCTAAAATAAGCTGTTTGGGCATAGTAGCACTAACTTTACTTGAGGAGTAGAAATCATCTAACACATTAAAGAAACGCCTTTCTGCATTGCAAATAATAGTTTAATTAATTTAAAACCAATATATTTTATTTTAGCAAGATTTTATCTTAACATTGCAGAAAGTGACATTCTCTTACAGGGAAAACATGTTTTCAGCATCTGTGGAGCTGCGGTCTCTTCTTTTACTCAGGAACACTGACACAGTGCTACTGTTCATAGAAACGCTAAAATAACCTGTTTGGGCAAAGTAGCACTAACTTTACTTGAGGAGCAGAAACAAATCTGACGCATTAAAGAAACGTCTTCCTGAACTGCAAATAAGAGTTTAATTCATTTGAAACCAATATCTTTTATTTTAGCAAGCTTTGATCTTAACATTGCATAAAGTGACATTCTCTTACAGGGAAAACAGCTTTTCAGCATCTGCGGAGCTGTGGTCTCTCCTTTCACTCAGGAACACTGAAACAGTGCCACTGTGCATAGAAACGCTAAAATAAGCTGTTTGGGCATAGTAGCACTAACTTTACTTGAGGAGTAGAAATCATCTAACACATTAAAGAAACGCCTTCCTGCACTGCAAATAAAAGTTTAATTCATTTGAAACCATTATCTTTTATTTCTTTTATTTTTGCAAGCTTTTATCTTAGCATTGCATAAAGTGACAGTCTCTTACAGGGAAAACAGCTTTTCAGCATCTGTGGAGCTGCGGTCTCTTCTTTCACTCAGGAGCACTGTTACACTGCCGCTGTTCATAGAAACGCTAAAATAAGCTGTTTGGGCATAGTAGCACAAATTTTACTTAGCAGTAGAAACAAATCTGACGCATTAAAGAAACGCCTTCCTGCACTGCAAATAATAGTTTAATTCATTTAAAACCAATATCTTTTATTTTAGCAAGCTGTTATCTTAACATTGCAGAATGTGACATTCTCTTACAGGGAAAACAGCTTTTCAGCGTCTGGGGAGCTGTGGTCTCTCCTTTCACTCAGTAGCACTGACACAGTGCCACTGTTCATAGAAACGCTAAAATAAGCTGTTTGGGCATAGTAGCACTAACTTTACTTGAGGAGTAGAAATCATCTAACACATTAAAGAAACGCCTTCCTGCACTGCAAATAAGAGTTTAATTCATTTGAAACCAATATCTTTTATTTTCGCAAGCTTTTATCTTAACATTGCATAAAGTGACATTCTGTTACAAGGAAAATAGCTTTTCAACATCTGTGGAGCTGCGGTCTCTTCTTTCACTCAGGAGCACTGTTACAGTGCCACTGTTCATAGAAACGCTAAAATAAGTAAAGTTAGTGCTACTATGCCCAAACAGGTTGAGGAGCAGAAACAAATCTGACGCATTAAAGAAATGTTTTCCTGAACTGCAAATAAGAGTTTAATTCATTTGAAACCAATATCTTTTATTTTCGCAAGCTTTTATCTTAACATTGCATAAAGTGACATTCTGTTACAAGGAAAATAGCTTTTCAACATCTGTGGAGCTGCGGTCTCTTCTTTCACTCAGGAGCACTGTTACAGTGCCACTGTTCATAGAAACGCTAAAATTACCTGTTTGGGCATAGTAGCACTAACTTTACTTGAGGAGCAGAAACAAATGTGACGCATTAAAGAAACGTTTTCCTGAACTGCAAATAAGAGTTTAATTCATTTGAAACCAATATCTTTTATTTTCGCAAGCTTTTATCTTAACATTGCATGAAGTGACATTCTGTTACAAGGAAAATAGCTTTTCAACATCTGTGGAGCTGCGGCCTCTTCTTTCACTCAGGAGCATTGTTACAGTGCCGCTGTTCATAGAAACGCTAAAATAAGCTGTTTGGGCATAGTAGCACAAATTTTACTTAGAAGTAGAAACAAATCTGACGCATTAAAGAAACGCCTTCCTGCACTGCAAATAATAGTTTAATTCATTTAAAACCAATATCTTTTATTTTAGCAAGCTGTTATCTTAACATTGCAGAATGTGACATTCTCTTACAGGGAAAACAGCTTTTCAGCGTCTGGGGAGCTTTGGTCTCTCCTTTCACTCAGTAGCACTGACACAGTGCCACTGTTCATAGAAACGCTAAAATAAGCTGTTTGGGCATAGTAGCACTAACTTTACTTGAGGAGTAGAAATCATCTAACACATTAAAGAAACGCCTTCCTGCACTGCAAATAAGAGTTTAATTCATTTGAAACCATTATCTTTTATTTCTTTTATTTTTGCAAGCTTTTATCTTAGCATTGCAAAAAGTGACAGTCGCTTACAGGGAAAACAGCTTTTCAGCATCTGTGGAGCTGCGGTGTCTTCTTTTACTCAGGAACACTGAAACAGTGCCACTGTGCATAGAAACGCTAAAATAAGCTGTTTGGGCATAGTAGCACAAATTTTACTTGAGGAGTAGAAATCATCTAACACATTAAAGAAACGCCTTCCTCCACTGCAAATAAGAGTTTAATTCATTTGAAACCATTATCTTTTATTTCTTTTATTTTTGCAAGCTTTTATCTTAGCATTGCAAAAAGTGACAGTCGCTTACAGGGAAAACAGCTTTTCAGCATCTGTGGAGCTGCGGTGTCTTCTTTTACTCAGGAACACTGAAACAGTGCCACTGTGCATAGAAACGCTAAAATAAGCTGTTTGGGCATAGTAGCACAAATTTTACTAAGAAGTAGAAACAAATCTGACGCATTAAAGAAACCTCTTCCTGCACTGCAAATAAGAGTGTATTTAATCTGAAACCAATATATTTCATTTTGGTAAGCTTGTATCTTAACATTGCATAAAGTGACATTCTCTTACAGGGAAAACAGCTTTTCAGCATCTGTGGAGCTGTGGTCTCTTCCTTCACTAAGGGGCACTGAGACACTGCCACTGTGGATAGAAACGCTAAAATAAGCTGTTTGGGCATAGTAGCACTAACTTTACTTGAGGAGTAGAAATCATCTAACACATTAAAGAAACGCCTTTCTGCATTGCAAATAAGAGTTTAATTCATTTGAAACCAATATCTTTCATTTTGGTAAGCTTTGAAATTAACATTGCATAAAGTGACATTCTCATACAGGGAAAACAGCTTTTCAGCATCTGCAGAGCTGCGTTCTCTTCCTTCACTAAGGGGCACTGAGACACTGCCACTGTGCATAGAAACGCTAAAATAAGCTGTTTGGGCATAGTAGCACAAATTTTACTTAGAAGTAGAAACAAATCTGACGCATTAAAGTAACGCCTTCCTGCACTGCAAATAAGAGTTTAATTCATTTGAAACCATTATCTTTTATTTCTTTTATTTTTGCAAGCTTTTATCTTAACATTGCAGAAAGTGACATTCTCTTACAGGGAAAACAGCTTTTCAGCATCTGTGGAGCTGCGGTCTCTTCTTTTACTCAGGAACACTGAAACAGTGCCACTGTGCATAGAAACGCTAAAATAAGCTGTTTGGGCATAGTTGCACAAATTTTACTAAGAAGTAGAAACAAATCTGACGCATTAAAGAAACGCCTTCCTGCACTGCAAATAATAGTTTAATTCATTTAAAACCAATATCTTTTATTTTAGCAAGCTTTGATCTTAACATAGCATAAAGTGACATTCTCTTACAGGGAAAACAGCTTTTCAGCATCTGCGGAGCTGTGGTCTCTCCTTTCACTCAGGAACACTGAAACAGTGCCACTGTGCATAGAAACGCTAAAATAAGCTGTTTGGGCATAGTAGCACTAACTTTACTTGAGGAGCAGAAACAAATCTGACGCATTAAAGAAACGTTTTCCTGAACTGCAAATAAGAGTTTAATTCATTTGAAACCAATATCTTTTATTTTCGCAAGCTTTTATCTTAACATTGCATAAAGTGACATTCTGTTACAAGGAAAATAGCTTTTCAACATCTGTGGAGCTGCGGTCTCTTTATTCACTCAGGAGCACTGTTACAGTGCCGCTGTTCATAGAAACGCTAAAATAAGCTGTTTGAGCATAGTAGCACTAACTTTACTTGAGGAGCAGAAACAATCTAACACATTAAAGAAACGCCTTTCTGCATTGCAAATAATAGTTTAATTCATTTAAAACCAATATATTGTATTTTAGCAAGATTTTATCTTAACATTGCAGAAAGTAACATTCTCTTACAGGGAAAACAGCTTTTCAGCATCTGTGGAGCTGCGGTCTCTTCTTTTACTCAGGAACACTGAAACAGTGCCACTGTGCATAGAAACGCTAAAATAAGCTGTTTGGGCATAGTAGCACAAATTTTACTAAGAAGTAGAAACAAATCTGACGCATTAAAGAAACGCCTTCCTGCACTGCAAATAATAGTTTAATTCATTTAAAACCAATATCTTTTATTTTAGCAAGCTGTTGTCTTAACATTGCAGAATGTGACATTCTCTTACAGGGAAAACAGCTTTTCAGCGTCTGGGGAGCTGTGGTCTCTCCTTTCACTCAGTAGCACTGACACAGTGCCACTGTTCATAGAAACGCTAAAATAAGCTGTTTGGGCATAGTAGCACTAACTTTACTTGAGGAGTAGAAATCATCTAACACATTAAAGAAAGGCCTTCCTGCACTGCACATAAGAGTTTAATTCATTTGAAACCAATATCTTTTATTTTTTGCAAGCTTTTATCTTAACATTGCATAAAGTGACATTCTGTTACAAGGAAAATAGCTTTTCAACATCTGTGGAGCTGCGGTCTCTTCTTTCAATCAGGAGCACTGTTACAGTGCCGCTGTTCATAGAAACGCTAAAATAAGCTGTTTGAGCATAGTAGCACTAACTTTACTTGAGGAGCAGAAACAATCTAACACATTACACAAACGCCTTTCTGCATTGCAAATAATAGTTTAATTCATTTAAAACCAATATATTTTATTTTAGCAAGATTTTATCTTAACATTGCAGAAAGTGACATTCTCTTACAGGGAAAACATGTTTTCAGCATCTGTGGAGCTGCGGTCTCTTCTTTCAATCAGGAGCACTGTTACAGTGCCACTGTGCATAGAAACGCTAAAATAAGCTGTTTGAGCATAGTAGCACTAACTTTACTTGAGGAGCAGAAACAATCTAACACATTAAAGAAACGCCTTTCTGCATTGCAAATAAGAGTTTGATTCATTTGAAACCAATATCTTTCATTTTGGTAAGCTTTGAACTTAACATTGCATAAAGTGACATTCTCATACAGGGAAAACAGCTTTTCAGCATCTGCAGAGCTGCGTTCTCTTCCTTCACTAAGGGGCACTGAGACACTGCCACTGTGCATAGAAACGCTAAAATAAGCTGTTTGGGCATAGTAGCACAAATTTTACTTGAGAAGCAGAAACAAATCTGACGCATTAAAGAAACGCCTTCCTGCACTGAAAATAATAGTTTAATTCATTTAAAACCAATATCTTTTATTTTAGCAAGCTGTTTTCTTAACATTGCAGAATGTGACATTCTCTTACAGGGAAAACAGCTTTTCAGCGTCTGGGGAGCTGTGGTCTCTCCTTTCACTCATTAGCACTGTTCATAGAAACGCTAAAATAAGCTGTTTGGGCATAGTAGCACTAACTTTACTTGAGGAGTAGAAATCATCTAACACATTACACAAACGCCTTTCTGCATTGCAAATAAGAGTTTAATTCATTTGAAACCAATATCATTCATTTTGGTAAGCTTTGAACTTAACATTGCATAAAGTGACATTCTCATACAGGGAAAACAGCTTTTCAGCATCTGCAGAGCTGCGTTCTCTTCCTTCACTAAGGGGCACTGAGACACTGCCACTGTGCATAGAAACGCTAAAATAAGCTGTTTGGGCATAGTAGCACAAATTTTACTTAGAAGTAGAAACAAATCTGATGCATTAAAGTAACGCCTTCCTGCACTGCAAAT